>JADBJO010025044.1:17500-24300 GCA_016801955.1 Conus betulinus
ACGACCTTCCAATAAAGTAGCGTTGTATTTTATTGTTAGTGTTACTGCTATTATCATCATCATTCATTACTATTATCTTTAGCATATTCTTAGCAAATATATTATTTGTTCGTTTGTTTGTTTTAGCAATTAAAGAAGAAAAAAAAACGACGACGAGACACATTTAAAGTAACAGTTAACAAAGAAACAACTGAGCCCAAAGACTAACTGATCTAAAGTTGGCGCGAATCGGTTGAAAATGGCGGATTCTCAAAGTTATCACAAATTCAGCACTAAGCATAAACATTGTGAAGTTACTGTAACAAACTGACAACTATCAACGAATGACTATGAACTCGCAGAATACTAAGATTTGTGTTGGCATAATCTTTGAACATTTTTCGCTTAAGACCCACTGAAAAGAGACAAATACGTGTAGTGTACCTTTCAGCTCCGAGTTGTTTTTTCCGAAATACTTAGCAATACGAGACGGATCTACAGAGTTCAGGAAATGTAATTATGTGGAGGCAAGAGGCTAAAAGGCTTATTATGAGATTAGAAAAAAGAGAGCAGTAGAAACAACAGAGGTATCATCTGTCTCTATTCTTCCACAGAAATGGTTATTTTAGGTGGCCATTATCATCCACAGAGGAATTCAAGGTCAGAACCAAAATGTTAAGATCGTAATATGACAATAGAAAGTTAACACGGGACATTGAGTCTCGCAACAAACGTTCAAACTTCAAGCACTAACTTATTTATGCCAGAAACTTTATTCCATTGAAAGCCAAGGTCAGGTGATGGATGCTAATGAGATATACATTAACTTTACAGACATTTTTGCAGACCTACTGACTTATGATTCTATTATGAAATGATAATAAATAGACACTAAGGAACACCAGGTTAAATCAAACACCCAAAGCAAATAATTGATTTCTAAGATAAGGGTTGTCATGAGTCGGCCGAATGTTCTCGAGCATTTAGGCAAATTAAGGGTACTTTTGCTGTTGTTGAGAGCAAGCTCCTTGGGTTCTTCAAGTGTGCGAATTCAGGCATCACCAGAGGGAATACCCCGAGTCGTTTACTGAAGGAGGGAGAGTTACTGGGAAGTGTTTCGCATGCCCGAGGGATAGTAACAAGAACATGCCGACCTGCTGGTCCTGGGTAGAGGAGAGTGTCCACTTTGAGCACTGGCTATTCACTGGGCTGAAAGGAAGGCAATCGTGTCAGATGACCGTCACGGGTAGGCGGCCGTCAGCCCTGCAGGCAGAGTACAGTGATCACTCAGTCATTCTTGTTCTGAGGAATGAATGGAAGGCTTCAGCCTATTGAGTGGTTTTCACCTTGTTGTCTGTAGAGGTAGTTAATACTTGAACCATTAGTCCTGGCTGGTAGAGAAGTCTAGGCTGTTAGTACAATGGGTAGCTTTGGGGAATCGAACATGAGTTTGAATGGGAGTTATGCATTAACCACTTGGTATCCAAGTCTTTGTTGGTGCCAGCAGCTGTGTGTGTGTGTGTATGTGTAGGTGTCTAGTGATTCCATTGGCGGAATAAAAATAACTTGGGAGTTATTGGTACAAATCGTGTGATGTGTGTATGCCAGTGATTCCATTGGTTGAAGCAGTTAAACTCAGGTTCCCTCTTGTTTGAGAAGGGATAGAACGTGCCTGGAAAACCAGAAAGTGTGTGACTCACTTAAGGGAAAGTGAACTCGCCCGTCTTGCTGATGGCTCAAGAAAATACAGCGAGAAGCAGAGGTTTGCTGTCGCCTCGTTGTGTCTCCTGGATGGGGACGTAAGACAGTGGAGGTTGCTGTAGCCTCGGAGCCGACGACGAGAAGAATTGTTTCCCGTGTGGGAACGGTCGACAGCAAGACGTGTTAGCCTGTTGGAGCCTAGACAGGGAGCTGCCAGACAACGGTGGGGTGCTTGCAGCCAAAGAAGACCTGTGGGAGAGGCCGACAGGAGCCCTTTCCGTGGAGAGGGCGAAGTGCGGTGGAGTCCGGGAGACTCGGTGTGAGGGTGCAACTCAAGCTACGTAGCCCAGTGTCCCCCAACTGGAATTCGGCCAATCGGGAGGACACAACAGTGTGGCAGCTTCAACTCGTGGTCGCACAGTGGGCTTAGAGAAACTGACGGTCAACCAAGGAATGCTGCTGGCAAATTATGGACGTTTCATTTGTTCTTAACTTTAAAAGTGTGCAAACAGAATAGTGAAATATTGTCTTTCCGGTTAAGTAAGAATAACTGAAGAACAGGGGATGCGATTTATGATATTGTCTGTATGATGTTTACATTGTTGTATGATACAGATAATTGTGTTGTGTAGTGACGGGTGGGGGCTCGGAGTCAAGTTAAAAATAAGTTGATTATTTTCTGTGAAATGTTTGGTTTCCCGTCACCTTTGTGCGAGCCCGATGTGAGTGACGGAGTGCGTGTGCCTGTGCGAGAGCGCATTTTGGTTGTGAAAGCGTAAATACTTCTGTTTTTAACCCTCTGCATCCCTGAATATGACAATCATATTTTAATAACGAGGGGGAGCGTCGGAGATCCATCACAAGGGTGCTTTTTACGTCAGTGATGACTGAGGCTGGGCCTATCCCCTCTACCATCCAGAATTTGTCTGAACATACTATGATCATCACATCTGCTAGAAGAACATATTTAGCACGAACATTAAACCACAACGTTCATTTGGGATAGTTTAGAAGACTGCATGGACTGACTGATACCAACAGAAAACTGTTTGTATATATGCAGATTGTTTACGCCTTGTTTTGTAACTATTGTAGTTAGGACATACAAACTATTCGCCCTGTTTTCTGAAGTTGTGATACTGTTAGTGCTTTCGGGGATGAGGTATTATAACTGCCACGCCACGCAGAAAATGCACGCCTTGTGACTTTCTTTTATGGATATGTACATTTATTTGGCTCACAGGCGAGTCAAACGAATGATTTTGCGGAATTCTACATGGACAGGACAATCAAAGCACAGGGAGACACTGAGCTGAGAGAGCACTAGCTTCTCTGTTGAAAGAAACCACGCACGAAAGTGTGAGGAAGATAGAAGGCAGCCTTGACGAACTTCAACTGATGTATGGAACCATTCTCCAAGAGTACCTTGTATTAGCACCGCACAAGTCGCTTTGGAATACGGTTGTTTGGTTGGTACTGATGAGCCTCTGTCCGATGCTCAGTTACTTTACTGTGGCCCATAGTGCCTCCTGACAGACTCTGTCAAACGCCTTCTTGAAATCTATGGAGACGTGATGAACTCGCTTGTGCTGGAATTTTTTTTTTTTTTTTTGCAATGTGTATGTCGTCAAAATCTGTTCATTGCCTTCGGAGAAACCAGCCTGTTCTTCAGCAATGATGATGTCTGTTTTGCGGCTACAGTCTATTCTGAATGACTTTGAGCATCACTGTGATGGCGTGGCTGATCCAGCGTATAATGCGACAGTTCTGGCATTGTCAGAGAGTTCTTTCTCGGGAAGGGTGATGATTAGCGATGGAGTCCATGGCGTGGGTCTCTCTCGGTGTGCCAGATTCCGTTGTAGATGACAGTTAGGATTAGTTCTTGTGTCGTCATGTTTCAAGGGTAGGATGCTGTCGAAACCTGCAGCTTTTCCACATTTTAAGGATTTCATTGCAGCTACGACTTCTTCAGGGAGTACCAGAAACTCATCATCACTCGATGAATCCTGTGTTATTAGTACACTTGGATCCACTTTGCTTTGTTTATTGCAGATGTATAATTTCTCATTTGCACAAGCTGTATTTTTTTCAATGCCGAATTTGCTTTGTTTCTGTAAAAATGCTTATTTGTAGTAATAATCGAAACCGTTATATTTACAAAATGAGTCATATGTTGCAATATGACGTCGTCACGTACTAAGATCTCCAGAGAACAAATCATAAGTTCACTACTAAAATCTATTGTTTTTGTTGTTGTTGTTGTTGTTGTTGTTGTTGTTGTTGTTGTTGTTTGTTGTTGTTGTTGTTGTTGTACCCTGGCTGAAAAATTCCAGGGATCATCCAAACAGCTGAAGCATTTGAACGCTATGGTACAAATGCATCAGCTGGGGATGAGAACATTACGTGTGTTACCGTTTTTTATTACCCCGCCACATGGGCAGCCACGCTCCGACTTCGGGAGATTTTTGAGACTGATAATGTTATGCTAGGAGCTTGTCACAACTGAAGACAATTCCCGCATAACTATTCAGAGCATAACAACATTTGATGTTGCCTTGCTGTTCTAGCCTATGTCAATTGGCCTGACACAGCATTAAGCCAAGGTGAAGTGTATTGTTTTAATAAAGGATGCAACCTACGCCTTCAATTATTCGAATATCAACATTTCAGGGAGAGGGGTGTGGTGGGCGGGGGAATTTTAGCAGGAAAAGATCTATTGAAAAGATCAGTTTCCTTGTTGAACCAGATATGTTTTTGATCGTCATATAAATGTTGATGTCAAACAGCAGAGGAACATCAAGACCTATGTTATTATCATATGGTGGAAGAAAAAAAAAATTAGGACATGAAACACTACGTACCATATTTGCATACGGGTACGTGTATGAATGCTTGTGTGCGCACCCGAATGTGTGTGTGTGTGTGTGTGTGTGTGTGTGTGTGTGTGTGTGTGTGTGTGTGTGTGTGTGTGTGTGTGTGTGTGTGTGTGTGTGTGTGTGTGTGTGTGTGTGTGTGTGTGTGTGTGTGTGTGTGTGTGTGTGTGTGTGTGTGTGTGTGTGTGTGTGTGTGTGTGTGTGTGAGTGTGTCAAGTCAAGTCAAGTCAGGTCAAGTCAAAATTATCTTTCAAGTCAAAATTATCTTTATTGAGGGTTAACGAATAAGCTTTTCAGCTTTTCTTTTTTACATCCTGCCCTCATAAACAAAGAAACTAATTGAACATATAACCACAAGTGTATAATGTGTGTGTGTGTGTGTGTGTGTGTGTGTGTGTGTGTGTGTGTGTGTGTGTGTTGATAAAAGGACGAAACTCCAGAGTAAATTTGTGCGTAGACTTTAAGGAAAGGAGCAAAGCAGAATCTGTGACGTGAAGCATTTAATAATGATGAATATTCGGGATTCGGTGATCCAGAATGATACGACACCATTGCACAGTCATGCGCCAACAGCTGCATCTAATACCTCGCTTCATGATGGCTGTGTCAAAGTTGTTTCAGTGAGATGGAGTTTTTACCATGGGACAATCCTGACAATATAGTGAGCGTGGACGTTGAAACCATTGCGCGCAAAGTTAAAACAAACATTCTGGGGTTCCTGTTTCTGATTGGTGGACCAGGTAACGTCATCAACATGGCAGTGTTCTATCAGCAAGGTCTCAAGGATCGTGTCAACCTGTGTCTCTTTGCTTTGTCTTTCGCTGATGAAATGTACTTGATTACATCAATGTGTCTCGAAGGTGAACAACTGCACTTGCAATTCACTACGACAGATAGATTCGGACCAATAATAACATTCTTAACGAACAACCACTTTACAGGATTGGCAGGATTTGCTTACGTTTCTCCAGTTCTTTCTGCTATCATTGCCAGTGAGAGATGCCTCTGTGTCCTCAATCCACTTTAAAGCCCAAGCCATTCTTCGTACCAGAACAACGGCTCTGGTCATTATTGTCGTAAATGTGCTGGTGGTTGGTCTGTTTTTTATAGTGGCATTCCGATTCCGCATAGGCTGTGTGTATGATCCAGTGTCCGGTGTTGTTGTGAAGACATTAGTTGCTGGTGACTTTTACAAAACCCACCAACAGTTTTTCGATCACTTGAATAGCTCTGTGTTTGGTCTGCTTTGCCTGGGTTAGTGATGACTGTCGTGCTGGTGACAACATTAGTTACCATTGTGAAGCTTCGTCAGATTGTGACATGGAGAGCAGGAACATCCTCCTCCATCTCTCCACGTGAAGTGGCCCTCACCAAGATGCTGGTTGGTACTTCCATCCTGTTCACTGTCTGTGTCACCCCCTTTTCTGCAGCCAGACTTACCTGGTTGTTTTTTCCCAGAAGTGAATGCTGGTCGACGTAACCAAAACTTGTACCAGACTAGTTTGTGGATCGGTCAAATGTTGGCTTACGTCAACTCCAGTTTCAACATTTTTGTCTACTACGCTATGGGATCTCGCTATAGGCAAACATTGAGAGCGCTGTTTACAGGACAAATAAGGTCTGAAAAAAAAACATTGATGCATTCAAACAGAAATGTGTGCCGATGTCTTGCTTTTATTCATAAATGACATAAAAGAATCAGAAGTGCATTGATGCCTTTTATGTATGGCTTTCTGAACTTAATGAATTCAGATCATGTTATGTTATGTACATGCTTAATGAATTCAGATCATGTTATGTACATGTTTTCCCCTGTGGTCACTAATCCAGTATGAAAGCGACAGGAATATATCTACTCTCTCTCTCTCTCTCTCTCTCTCTCTCTCTCTCTCTCTCTCTCTCTCTCTTTTTGCGTGCGTACACGCGCGCAAGCGTCTAGTATCCAGAAAAGAATTTCAAGTTAAATTGCTTTTTTTCTTTTAGACCAGTAGCTTTCTATACATCTGCAGTGCTCAGGAAAGGCGATGTTGTGTTTCTCTTGTGACCATCAATGAAACGATCTCTTTGGAGGTATCGCGGTACAGTCTAGTGGAAACCACCATTGGAGACTTTCTAGCCCTAACTCTAACAAATCTTAAAGAAATGTTAGCAGACCATCCCAAAAAACATGGAAAAACAAATCACAAGACAAAACACAACGCGTTTCGACCTCTCAGGCCTTCTTCAGGTAGGCCACACCGGTTCATG
>JADBJO010025045.1:0-5000 GCA_016801955.1 Conus betulinus
TAGGCTACAGGGATGGCATCCTGCAGCCCCTTGTGCTGCCAGAGCTGCAAGCTATTGGACCAGGCGCGGTACTTCAAGACGACAACGCCAGACCTCACAGGGCTCGAGTCGTCAACAACTTTCTTCAGCAGCAATACGTGATCCACATGGACTGGCCAGCCTGCTCACCGGACCTTAATCCAATCGAACACCTATGGGACGTGCTGGGCCGGTGACTTTGAAGCAATCACCCCCCGCCAGTTGACCTCAACCAGCTGTTCCAGTTCCTTGAGCAGGAGTGGCAGGCAATACCCCAGATGACTCTGAGGACTCTGACTCAATCCATGAGGCAAAGGTGCATCGCGTGCATCCACGCAAATGGCGGACATACACGTTACTGACTGTGTTTTTGTGTATCTCTGGCGTTCTGACTTTGAAAAGATGGGTAGTGGATTTGAAAGTGACAAAACATGCTGTTCAAATCAATTTTGTCATTAATCTGTCATTGATGTTTTCATTAATGGCTGAAGAAAAGTTCGAAAGCATTGTTTGGGTTGTTTCCGTTCTGTTGTGAAATAGCGAGAGAATTTCGAAGTGGCCTTTCAATTGTTTTGAGCAGTATAGTAGTCCACTCTCAGTCAACCCAAGCAGCTGGTCTTGATCGAGCTCACGATGCCATATGAGAACAGAATGGAGGCAGCTCAAATCTACAAGACTGAAAAGTATGCTGATCTGGCAAACAGTCTGAGGAGAGAAGGCTATCAGGTCAAAGTTCTCACTGCACAAATTGGAGCTAGGGGGTTTGTAGGAACGTCTGCATACAGCCTCATGAAACAGCTCTCAGTTGCAGGGAGGGAAAAAAAAAACAGAGCCCTGAAAGATATGGCAGAAGCAGCAGAGAGGTGTTCAAGCTGGATCTGGTCAAGGAGCAACAAAAGTGAACTTCATAAGGCTTAACTTTCCTACAAACAAATATCAGGTATCCCAGTGGCTCAGTGGTTAGTGCGCGAGTCATTACAGTGGAAAATGAGCATGTCCAGAGGGGCATGGATTCGAATCCCAGCCATGGCTCGTCCCGAGATGGGGAAAAAAAAAGGGGCAGCAGAGGGACATCCAGAGTCATGAACCGGGTGTGGCCCAACCCCCTTAGAGTGTCAGGAGTTAAGGGCGAAACACTTGCTTGAAGGGGGCTTCTCTTCTGAGGGACTCTCTGCTGCCACGCTCTCCACGAGTTTCTTTCTACTGAAACAGCAGACTAAAGCAAACAAAACAGCAGAGTGAAGAGATATTACAGCAGACTGAAGACATATAACAGCAGAGTAAGGAACTAAAACAGCACACTAAAGACATAGAAGAGCAGAGTGAAGAAATGAAACAGCAGAGTGAAGAAAATGAAACAGCAGAGTGAAAAAAATGAAATAGCAGAGTGAAGAAAAAAAACAGCAGAGTGAAGAAATAAAAACAGCACAGTGAAGAAATGAAACAGCATAGTCAAGAAATGAAACAGTAGAGTGAAGAAATGAAATGAAACAGCATAGTGAAGAAATAAACCAGCAGAGTGAAGAAATGAAACAGCAGAGTGAAGAAATGAAACAGCAGAGTGAAGAGATAAAACAGCAGAGTGAAGAAATGAAACAGCAGAGTGAAGAGATAAAACAGCAGAGTGAAGAACTAAAGAGCAGAGTGAAGAACTAAAACAGCAGGATGATGAGATAGAACAGAATGAAGAGATACAACAGCAGCATGAAGAGATAAAACAGCATAGTGAAGAAACGAAACAGCATGAAGAGATAACACAGCAGAGTGAAGAAATGAAACAGCAGAGTGAAGAAATGGAACAGCATGGTGAAGAACTAAAACAGAAGAGTGAAGAACTAAAACAGCATAGTGAAGAGATAAAACAGCAGAGTGAAGAAATGAAAAAACAGCAGAGTGAAGAACTAAAACAGCAGAGTGAAGAAATGAAACAGCAGAGTGAAGAAATGAAACAGCAGAGTGAAGAAATGAAACAGCAGAGTAAAGAAATAAAACAGCATGGTGAAGAGATAAAACAGCAGAGTGAAGAAATAAAACATCATAGTGAAGATATAAAATAGCAGAATGAAGAAATAAATCAGCAGAGTGAAGAGATGAACAGCAGAGTGAAGATACGAAAGACTGAAAGGACATAGTGAGAAAGGAGTTAAAGCAGAGATAAAGAAACAGATAACCAGTAGGCATTATGAGTGTAAACAAAAATGAAGATAACGTCAAGCAATTATCTAGCTGCAGAGACAGGTTAAACGAGAAAAAATAAATAAATAGACTGTGAAAGAGAGAAAAATAGCAAATTACACCACCTTTATGCAGAGACACATGAAGAAAAACATAACGCACACAAGCTGGTTGTTACACTGAAATATCTGCAAGACCAATGAACACAACTACGCTAAGAGACTGACGGGTTGAAAGACTTGTCAACAAGGGATACAGATATCAGGCTTTTCTCGTAAAAAAAAAAAAAAAAAATAAAAATAAAGCACAGAAACATATTCTGCTCTGTGAACAGCTGTTTGTTGTAAGTGCTTTATAGTACAGGGAGGGGGAAAACACGGAATGACTTGGATAATTGATAGTACCCACCACAACGGCCGTGGTAGTCAGGCCTACCAGTCTTGACTACAAAGAAGAGACGCTGGAAGGAGAGATCAGAACTGCAGCAGGATAGGGGTTAGGGGGAACAACTTGGAAACCTAAGAATGTTGATGGGGTAACGATCTAATGAAAAAAAAACTGGCGGGGGTAGAGGCGTAGGCCAGGAGATAAAACGTTGTTTTCTTCGAAATAGAGTTTCAAAAAGGACAGGTCGAGAGAAAACTGTGAGATCAGAAACGTACGTCACTGTCAGTAATGATACTGATGGATTTAGGCTTTCCATCCAAGGTACGAAGTCGTGAGCATGACGACAGTTCTGACTTCAACAGTTCAAGCTGGAAAGTCCTGATGGGGAAAGTGAGGTTTAGCCACTGAGATCCCCTGACGTCAAGTGATCGGAATTCACTGAAGTACCTAAAGGTGCCGGTGTCACGTTCCTGGGCCCAGAGGGAGCGGTTCACAGAGCACTTGGCCATGTGCTAACCGCTCGTTCTGTGGGTCAGCTTCCGTGACTCAGCAGACCAACATGCTTTGCCACTTGAAGAAGAACGAACAAATATGGGGGGTTCAGAAAATCAGTTTGCACTACGTATGGGAGAGAACCGATCATAATACACACTGTCGAAGAGCAAAACAGCACTTTCTGTTTTATAACATTTCATTTACATAACATTTCTTTTGTTGGCAATGCTTTTGACCATGGTTCTAATTCATCTACCTTTTGGTGAATTTGCAATGCCACTGAAGAAATTAAACACACACAGTAGGGGTCCAGGGGCTGTTTTCTGATGCATTAGGGTAGGTTCAAAGAGTTTATCAAACACAGCCATAGAGTACAACGATACAGCTGTGATTATATTTAAAAAACGCTTCTGATGACTCTCCAGGACACTTTGTCAGTAGCACATCATACCTGCTCAAAAGGTGAACCTGTTGATAAAAACCCGGACCTAAATAGTGGCATCAGTTCAAAGAAATTGTGTTGAAAGCGTTTAGAAAATGTGATGTAACTGATCCTAATGCGTGGTGATTTAGTCTAGATGCGAGATTATAGGCACTAGAGAAGGCTGGTTCAAGAGATGTGAGAAAGTGTGCACTCAACACAGGTTTAATGATGATAGTGTGCACTGAAACACAGGGTTACACAGGGTTAAATGATAGTGTGCACTGAACACAGGGTTAACGATGATAGTGTGCACTGAACACAGGATTAATGATGACAGTGTGCACTGAACACAGGGTTAATGATGATAGTGTGCACTGAACACAGGGTTAATGATGATAGTGTGCACTGAACACAGGGTTAACGATGATAGTGTGCACTGACCACAGGTTTAATGATGATAGTGTGCACTGAACACAGGGTTAACGATGATAGTGTGCACTGAACACAGGGTTAACGATGATAGTGTGCACTGAACACAGGGTTAATAATGATAGTGTGCACTGAACACAGGGTTAACGATGATAGTGTGCACTGATAGTGTGCACTGAACACAGGGTTAACGATGATAGTGCGCACTGAACACAGGGTTAATGATGATAGTGTGCACTGAACACAGGGTTAACGATGATAGTGTGCACTGAACACAGGTTAACGATGATGATAGTGTGCACTGAACACAGGGTTAATAATGATAGTATGCACTGAACACAGGGTTAACGATGATAGTGTGCACTGAACACAGGGTTAACGATGATAGTGTGCACTGAACACAGGGTTAATAATGATAGTATGCACTGAACACAGGGTTAACGATGATAGTGTGCACTGAACACAGGGTTAATGATGATAGCGTGCACTGAACACAGGGTTAACGATGATAGTGTGCACTGAACACAGGGTTAACGATGATAGTGTGCACTGAACACAGGGTTAACGATGATAGTAATAATCATGTGTAATCAGGCAAGTGGGCGGTGTTTCTTTATATAAGAGTAATAAGCTTTGTTATTTGTGTTTTGGGGGGATACGCTATCATTGCGTTTTATTTGTTAATGTTTTGTTTGTTTGTTTTGTTTGTTTGTTTGTTTGTTTGTTTGTTTTTTAATTACATGTTTCTTTTATATGGGCAGATTTTCATCCTACCATTTGTATATCAAAAGTATAAGGGCGTCTTTTGTTTTTAGTGAGAAAACTGGAAAAAACGGGGCAACAGTAAAGTACACGTATTTTCATATTCTCTCTGGTCACTGAAATCTCATAAAAGATTGTCACGCGCATTAGCTGACACTGACATTGATGTCAACGGCACTGTTGGCTTGTTCGTGGAGCGCCTACTGTCGGTGGTAGATCGCATGAAAAAAACAACAACCAGAGGAAAGAGGCGGAATGGTTTGACAAGGATTGTCATCAAAGCAAAAAAAAGTAATAAATGTAAACACAA
>JADBJO010025045.1:10000-24300 GCA_016801955.1 Conus betulinus
TGTGTGAGGGGGGTTTGTTGTTCTTAATGGCATATGTATGAGTGTGAATGTGCGCCTGTGTGCGTGCACGTATAAGTTGTATTTGGTGTTCTTGTTCTTGATCCTAAGTCATCTTCTGAACACACACACACACACACACACACACACACACACACACACACACACACACACACACACACACACACACACACACACACACATACAAAAGTGTGCGCTAACGTTTTCGCTCGCTCCTACGCACACACATATGCACCCGCATGCACGTCCACACCATATGCGTGCGCACATACATGCATACACATGAAGGCACAAATGCATACTCACACGAACATGCATACACGCTCACATATAAAGACACGTGTACACAGACATATGTACACACGTGTACGCAGATACGTGTGTGTGCTCACACAAACAAATTACACTCACGCACATGCACACGCACTTCTGCACACGCACACACAGGTGCACACACATGCAGGCACACATACACACACACACACACACACACACACACACACACACACACACACACACACACACACACATACACACACAAAAGCGTAAACGCGCATGCGCGCACACGCGCGCGCGTGCGCGCGCGCACACACACACACACACACACACACACACACACACACACACACACACACACACACACACACTCACTCACATGCGCGCGCACACACACATGGGCCCGTGCCCACACATCCACGCACACACACATGTGTACGTTCACTGCATACACATACAACAAAGAGAAAAAACTGGTAGGTAGGCACTCAAGGTCTGACCAGCGCATTGGGCTAATGCGTAGTATAGACATCTGCTAAGTCGTAGCCACGAGACCCTCTTCTTCAATTCTCTCAATTTAGTTGTTAATTCATTTATCAGCTTATCAGCTTAAAATCATGAACAATTTGGTCTCAAAACTTAGCTGTATAGCGGATATGGACTAGTCCGCACGCAGTGACGCCTCCTTGATGAAACTGAAACTGAAACTTCATCTTCGTTGTCATCTTTAACCTCATCATCAGCAACAATCAGCCACATATGTTCTTGAAAGTTGTTTTTTGTAAAAAAAATGCCTCTTTCACATTCTTATCATTGGATAGGTTGTAATTCGGTAATTTAGTAAAGACAAATATAATACTTTTTCGCATGGGTGGCTACCTGTCTGAGAGAAAAAAATGGTATTACTCTGACTCTGAGGTAAATGTAACCAATGCATACAAATTCCTCGGAATGATTTTACAACGAGGTTAAAGTTTACATTCCGGGTGGTCTGAGACGTATAGGAAAGGGCAAAAAGGAGTAATGAACATCTAAGAGCAATGGAAAAAAATGATCCCTCTATATTTTGGAAGTTATTTGATACACAAATATAACCTGTGTTAACATATGCAGCAGAAATATGAGGGCTTAAACAAAACTCTGCAGATGAAAAAGTACATACTTTTGCGATCACATGGTTTGTAATCATTCCGTTGCATTCATCAAATACAATGGCATATGGTGATTCTGGAAGATATCCTCTTTACATCCGATCTTTTGAAAATGCATTAAATATTGGGTAAAACTCGCCCAACTACCTACAAGCAGATTATGTAGACAAGCATACAATATGTTACTGCGTCAGTATGAGTAGGAAAGCAGAACTGGATGCTACTATAAAGCAGGGTTTTGACAGTAAATGGATTATTTGACAATCAAGAAATATGCGAATGGAATGAAGGGCCCGTCGAAAATTTAAAACAAGCAATGAAAACCAATGAAACAAGCATACTCTTGAAAGCATTTGAAGATGCAGAAGAAGAAACAGACACAAGGGTTTCAGCAGAAAAATATCGATCTAATCTATACAGAATTCACAATCTGTTGAAAAAGGCGTCAAAACTTCCTGACGTCAAGAAAAGAACCCCGAATGAAAACAAAAGGGGGTTCAATCAAGAATGCTGTATACTTCAACACAAAATCAAGTCCTCATGAAACACGGTTAACAGATATCAACAAAAGCATCACATAAAAGGATAAAAATGTCGAAAGGTGCGAGATAGCCTATATAACAAATGAATCAAAAAGAAAAATAAAAGGTACAAACAACAGCAAGTCACCCGCCTTAGTCAAGCGTTTGCAAAAGATCCAAATAGTGTCTGGAAAGCCGGAAATCATTACAACAACTAGAAGAACCTGAACCCAAAAGTGTTCGAACAATCAAAGCAACAAAAGTAACAAACCGTCTAGAAAAGCTGTTCGACAAAGATGTACACGCAGATCAAAGCGCTAACAATAAAGTTCAGGAAGAATCAAGAAAAGGAATCAATTATCTGGTTCTATTCGTTTAAAAATATCGTACAACCTGAAAAAAATTCTGACTGTAGTTACCAATAAATGCACAGGGATATCCTTGCTATATTTAGAAGTAGGACGCTACAAAAGATGATTCAATCCCGAAGGCATTTGTGTGTAATGTGTACAGATGGTATGAGAGAAAATGAAGATCACACTATATTTTTTTGTACAGTTTTTATAACGGTATAAAGAGAAGTCTCAACTTTTCAATATTAGTGCGACAGAAAAACATAAGCAATGTAGTTTGTTGTCATCTGACAATTATAGGATAATAACTTTACTGGCTAAGTATGTTGCAGAGGCGTCCAATGTCAGGAAAAAAGAATGCTCGGTAAGAACTTCTGTTTGGTTTTTGTTTTGTTTTGTTTTGTTTTCATGCATTCTGCAAGCTTAATGACCTTATTAAGAAATGGGTTTGTTCTGTTTGCTGGTATAGCTAATGATAAAGCGGACGGCGATGATGGATGTGACCGTGCAGGAAAACAGTGAATATGTGTGCCTGGGAGAGGCACTTGTGTGTTTATGATCATGTTGTTACTTTACACACACACACACACACACACACACACACACACACACACACACACACACACACACACATCCATTTTGAGTGAAGAAAAAGCATGTCATTATTATCTTTGTATTCTACATCGCTTCGAGCCTCATCATTACCATTTATATAATCCGTAACAATTCATGTTTCTTTGCACTATATGATTTTTTTGGTGTTGCAAATATTAACATACACCCCCTTGACATAAAGACTATGTAGGCCATTGTCAATAAAAACGTATCCAAAGCGTCTGAAGCGTCTCTCTCTCTCTCTCTCTCTCTCTCTCTCTCTCTCTCTCTCTCTCTCTGCGTGTGTGCATACAAGCATGCGGGGATGCACGAGCGAGTGTGTGTGTGTGTGTGTGTGTGTGTGTGTGTGTGTGTGTGTGTGTGTGTGTGTGTGTGTGTGTGTCTGTGTCTGTGTGTGTGTGTGTGTGTGTGTGTGTGTGTGTGTGTGTGTGTGTGTGTGTGTGTGTGTTCTGTGAACATTTTAGATACTGATTTGTTAACAAAAACAATTGTGAAGCACCCAGCAGCTTCCATTATTAGGATGGACGCCATAGAAAGTATCATCACTGAAACCAAAGTGGAAGCACAAGGTTAAAAACCAGCCGTCGTCATGGTCACAGGATTTTTCTGTTCCGACCAGCTCTAACCCAGAGCTGGGTTTGCTACGGGCTCAGCTGGGAAGACTGGGACCACACAGTCGAGTTTCATCCACTTTATGGATGGGTATCTGACAGTGTCGCTCAAATTTCCAGACACACACTGCACGTGTCTGTATCTGTCGAGCCAGGTTGACGCCAGGATGTATTATGAAACGACGTAGTGCAGCCCTGTCATGCAGTCTCAGACCGGAATGTAAATTCGTAGCATCATCTTCATCATCCTCATTTTCATCGATCAACATAAAAAAAGTTTCAAATTCCCTTCATGCCCTGCTCTCCACGTGATCTCAGTTTTGATGTCCTCTCAGCGTCTGTGGCCATGGTTTGGTTCTGTCGGATCACCGGCATCGGCGAGTCCATGGGGGCTGTTGTTTGTTGGACGGACGTGGTGGTGCCCTCCGGAGGGAGGTCTCACTCATGCCGGTGTCGTATATAATACTGTCGCCGTGGAATTGTGTATCGCAGCGATTGCATTTCACGTGAAATATTGTTGCAGCGACAACATGTTCTAAAAAAACTTGTCGCGCGACAGGTTTTCACGAAAAATGTCCTATAGAACATTGTAGCTGTCCATAAAATACTGTCGTTCGAAATTTTGCGACAGTTTTTTTGCGACAGGACACTGTGAAATATTGTAGTCAGTGAATGCTGTCGCTTGCAACACATTTTCACGTGAAATCTTCTGCTAGAGTTAACATTTCCTGTGAAATATGGTCGCAGCGTTAATATTTCACATCAACGATTTTTTTCTGCAAAGTGAAAAAACGTCGACGCGGTTGAGTGTCAAAATATCACAGAAAATAATGCAGCCTGCCATGGAATAAAAAATTGTCGCAAGCAATGTTTTATCAAAAAATGTTTTTGACGAAAGTCAATTTTCCATTCGGGCGTGTGTGTGTGTGTGTGTGTGTGTGTGTGTGTGTGTGTGTGTGTGTGTGTGTGTGTGTGTGTGTGTGTGTGTGTGTGTGTGTATGCGCGCGCGCGCGCGCGCGTTTGTGAACGTGTATGTGTGTGTGTGTGTGTGTGTGTGTGTGTGTGTGTGTGTGCGCGCGTGTGCGTTTGTGAACGTGTGTGTGTGTGTGTGTGTGTGTGTGTGTGTGTGTGTGTGTGTGTGTGTGTGTGTGTGTGTGTGTGCTGTGAAATGTGACGTTTTTCAATATTGTAGGCCTAGGACATTCAGCACAACAAAAGTAGGGGAAGATTGGGTAAGTTAGAACCCCTAAGAAATGCAGCCCTACCTCCTTAACTAATTTTACTTCACTCAAGGTTAATTATTTGTAAAGCTTAGCATAAGAGCTTCATATAGTACAACATCAAATGGCTATTTTTATTTCAAAAAGTTCTACGTAAAAAATCATAAAATTCGTAAAGAAAAGGAAGGCCACTTTAGATATCATTTCGGGTTAAAGGGACCAGGGAGTGGTAAATATTGGACCACAGGCCTATATCAACCGACACTCATTATTCATAAACCCAAACGAATATTGTTTGTCTGTTGGCCATATAAGATGTGTGAGCTTTTTCGATAATCTATTTAAAGGCACATAAGGTCTCAACACATTCATTCACTAAACTTAAAGAGTAACCCGTTATCCTTAATTGTCAGAACAGAAACACAAACATAATAGAGTCTAACAGCTAATACAAGCCAATTCGCAGAACAGACAGTTTCATGTGTCTTGCTTTAACTGCAGTGCTTCCAGGGCACTTAAAATCATGAATTTACAAACGAGTCAAAGTAACCCATTTTAGTCACAAGTAACCCAGAAGTTATCAGAGGCCAAAATGCAGAGCTTCAGGCATCATTTGGCTTTGTTTTTTACTGCAGTCCTTTTAAGGCATTCAAAGCTCCAAGGAAGCCGTGATTTGAAATTAATCAACACAGTATTTTTGGTTGAAAGGATCATCCATTTCTCTTCTGAAGCTTTTATCTAATTTAATGACACAAACAACGCAGAAAAAAAATGCAGAACGTAACGTTAAAAATGGGGTTTTTTTTCATTACGCTCGTTTTAAGGCACCTAAGGCCTAAATATAATCATGTTCAAAATGTGAAACATAACACATTTATATAAATTATCTTTTGTTTTGGATGGCTTCCTTTAAAAAAAAAAAAAAGACAAACGAATTAATGTTCGAAAACAAAAAGAAACATTCAAAGCACCGTCAATATTTGGATATGTTTCTTTTAAGCAAGTGGATGCCACACACACACACACACACACACACACACACACACACACACACACACACACACACACACACACACACACACACACTGCCGACAAAGCTGGATCTTGAACCTCTGAAGTCTCGCGGTAGAAGACAGAACCGAAATGTTCAAAAGATGAAGTTCCTTTTGACCAAGACCAAAGACATGTGTTCGTTGTTATGATGCCGCGAAGATAAGAAGTAAAAAGTAAAAAGGCCACATAGTCCAATAATGTCGAAGCGGTTAAATAGCTAATAACGCAAATTTCTCGAATATCATTGTCATAATTATTTCTCTTTGTTCGACGCACACTAGGTCTATTATAATGAGCAGTCGAAAAGCTGCAACTTGTGATAAGTATGTCATGGAACTACTACACATTTTTTTTTTTTCTTTTTTGTTTCTTCTTTAAAATAAGATCCAAATCAGAAATTCGGAGACATTTGAGGCAGAAAGAAAGGAGTTTTAAGAGCGGGTGTAGCATGTAATGAATTAGGATGTCCATAATATAAGAGTGTGGCTATATTATACGATTTCGTGTCTCTCTCGTTGTCTCCCATGACTATCCATATGTCTTTCCGTGACTATCCATATTGACAGTCACATATCCCTGTCGCCCTATTATGTAATATAATGGGGATAATTATATGATTTGTTCCCTCGGCTTTGACCTCCTCTCTGCCCCATCCATCTCTGACCTATCATACCTCCTTCAACGGGTTTGTGTCCCTCCTGTACCGTAGGGGAATGCATGAGTGAGGAAATGTATGTGTGTGCGTTTAAGTGCATGCATGCCCACGCATTCGTGTTCGTGTGTACATGCGTGTGTGCGTCTCTCTCTCTCTCTCTCTCTCTCTCTCTCTCTCTCTCTCTCTCTCTCTCTCTCTCTCTCTCACACACACACACACACACACACACACACACACACACACACACACACACACACACACACATGTGGAACACGTAAACGCGCATGCGCAGGCATGCACAAACAAACTCAAAACACGCACATACACTTCTACAATGAGATTATTGTATAACTTGAAGGGTTTGTTGGGAGAAGTCTTAAGGGTTGTATTCAGTTGTCCCACGAGAAGATGTTCAGAGTGGGTGGGGTATGTAAACAGCTGACAGCTGACACGGGTTATCCTAGAGAGAGAGAGAGAGAGAGAGAGAGAGAGAGAGAGAGAGAGAGAGAGAGAGAGAGAGAGAGAGAGAATACGAGAGAGGGAGGGGAGAAAGAAAGAATGAGAGAGAGGGATGGAGAGAGAGAGAAAGAGAGAACGAGAGAGAGAGGGAGGGAGAGGGGAGGGAGAGGGAAGGAGGAGAGAGAGAGAGAGAGAGAGAGAGAGTGGCAGAGAGAGAGAGAGAGATTGCGTGATTATGGACAAATGAATCACAGATATATTTCAGCATGAATGCAGTTGTTTCAGGGTACACACACACACACACACACACACACACACACACACACACACACACACACACCACACACACACACACACACACACATTCACCGTCGCGCTCTCTCCACGTACACGCAAGCATGCTTGCACGTCCAGAGAGAGAGAGAGGGGGGGGGGGGGGGGGGGGAGGGGACGGGAAAGGCTGAGACCAACTGACAGACAGTTTGATGGGCAGAGTGAAACTAAAGAATGTCAAACAGATAGAGGGAGGGCGATACATAGAGTTAACGAGCGAGAAAACAAATAGAGACAGAAAGATAGACCGACAGTCAAGCAGACATAAATAGAATCATAGACAGAAAGATAATGGGGCAACTGATACGTAAAACCATGAGAGAGGGAGGTGGGGGTAGAGTTGGGGCAGAGACCGTACATGTCTTCGACGTCGTTTTTTTGTTTGTTTGTTTTGTTTTTTTAACTGGAAATGCTGTCTCAGAGCGACAACTTTTCTACGGCAGCAATTTTTTTTTACATGAAATGCTGTGTCGCTGCGACATGATTTTATTTTTAGGCGACGACCCGATTTTATGGACATTTCTCGTGAAATCCTGTCGCGCTATCAATTTTTTTTTGAAATTAAGTCGCTCAGCGAAAATTTTTCACGAACCAGCTGCAGTATTTCCCGGGAAATACTGTCGCTGCGACACGATGTTATGAGCGATAGTATTATATACGACACCGGCTCTGCGACTAAGGAATTATTGTCGTCAGTAGGGGGCTTAGTAGGTGGTGTCCTGCGTATGTTGAATCACAACAGGTGCCACTGAACACCGCCGACGTGACTCGGCAGCAGAACAGTGTCTCCTCCGGTGGGTTGCCTCTTGACAACTTGACACTGACTGCTCCTATAGACTGCCCGTTCCGGGGTCGCGGTGGAAGGACCGGGCTATGGCTGTGGACGGGGTGTCAATATGAGTGGTACGGGTGCAAAGCCACTGAAGTGGCAAAAAAAATGGACCAAAAAAAAAATGGAATAAAAACGTGAATAATTTAGGACGTATTCCAAAGCTGTATCATTCCTTTCTATTTTTTTCTCTCTGTTGTTGTTGTTGTTTGATTGGTTGGTTCTTCAACAGACTGAAACAGTCTGGATTAAACCTCGCCTTCTGATCATAGGCCTCGCTTCATGACACAGTCAGTGAGGGCACACGTGAGACATGCGTTTTCGACTAGAAATAAATGTGATTTGTATAGCATGTACTGCTACGTGTATTTGTATTTCAGGAGTTCCTTTCCACTGAAAAAGAACACACAATAAGAATAAGAGGAGCAGGTAGCAGAGAGAAAATGAAGAAGAAAAATTACGATATGTCTTATCAGAATTCATTTACACATCGGTTCCATGCGTGTGTTGTGCATGTGAGTTATATCAATATATTTTAGCCAAGTTTATCAACAGGCGAATGTCACTTTCTTTTGCTGACTGCGTAACATCTTCTGAAAACGGAGCTCTTGTCCTTTGCGCCTTTTTTTCCAGAATGATATTCAAAGTGTAGAGGAATGGGTTGAGTGCTGAATTGAGTGGCAACACAAAAATGGCCATTCCCACGTTTATCTCCCCTGGAATGACAACATCACTGGCAGCAAGGATCCCACAAAGACCAACAGGAAACCAACACAGGAAATCAGACACTGCAATGGATAGAAGACGCCTAGCAATGGTTGCTTCCTTGGACTTTGCAGTTTCAGTGACTATATCTTTGGTATTTGTTTGCGGAATAGACATAGCATTACTCCTCACTGTCCAATAAATAAGACACTGTCCCACACCAATCATGAGAAAGAGGATAAGGTTGCAGACGATCATGATCCCGAAGGAGTAAATACGACCAGGAAAGTGAGCTCTGGTGACAGGCAACGGAATGCAAATACCAGTCTGGCGGTAAAATTCCCAGTGTGATGTAATAGGGAGTAGAGGCATCACTGCCAGTGTAAACCCCAGTCCCCACGTTATAACACAGGCGACGTGAGCTGATCTGGCTCCAAACCGGATGTGACTGAACGGAAAACGAAGCACAAGGAAGCGATCTAAAGTGATTAAAGAGATCAGTAATGCTGACGCTTCAGAGGATAACAAGGATAGAAAGCCAGCAATGCTGCAAGCTGTACTCTGTTTCCAGTCAGTGTCATTCCAAAGATATTCTCCAGTATAAATCCTGTCTGCTACTCCAATGAAGACTAAATACACTCCCATCAAGTAGTCCGAAGCACACAATGAAGAACAAACACTGTAAAACCAGTCTTTTTGCTTTCTGATGAGTAAAAGATACGATAGACAAAACCACTGAAATTTCCCAGAACAGCTAGCACAGCAAAAAAGCCAAGAGCACAACGGTAAGCCATGGATTTTCACAAATCATTACATGATGATATTTCATCAGATGGAGCTGAACATTGGCCTCGGAAATTGTCTGGTAGCACAACAGAACAACACAATTTGAAATTGTCTGCAGAAAAACATACGCAAGGTTCGTCATGTGTTTCATGAAATCTGGCGTGAAGTCAGTTATAGTACAACCCAGTAAAGTAAAAACACTAATACAATGAAGCAAGCCTTGTCCTTGCAATGTCTCTATATTACTCCACGACAATCGACATTTTCTATGTTCGGCATCAACGTTGACAAGGTGCCCATGTTCAGAGAATTCGCTTGGACATGGGAAATGTTGAAGATCAACAGTGATAGAAATGTTTGGCCATAAATCCTGCCAGACATCGGATTGCCCGCCAGATTCAGTCTCCGAAGTTGAGGCATTCCTAGAAAGTGGCTGAAATTGACAGAATGAAGCAGATTGTCTCTCAGATCCAAACTGTGAAGATTGGGTAACTGGACGTCTGTCAAGTTCGTCCATCCACACGCCAGGACGCCTAGGTGGATCAACATGGTGGCATCAAAGACTTCATTCATACTCATTTCACTACCTGAGATTTCAAGGTAGCGTAGGTACTGGAAAGAGCTAACGAAAAAACTGTGATTGCATGAGAAGGCAAAACCGAAACAAACACATGACGTAGGGCAAGTGACGTGGCATATCAGTTCATCATCATGCTTTGGACATTGTGGCATACCATCACATAGATGATTTATGTGCAAACATGTTAATTTTGTCACTGCCACGACATCGATAAAACCCAGGGCACGCCTTGTAGTTGTCACATGCAGCTTCATCCTCATGTCCCGGACAGTCGATCATGCCATTACATCTGACATAGACAGGGAGACAATAGCCATCATCGTGACACTGAAAATGAGAGTCTGGGCACTGTGTGTTGTTACTTTGTAGAGAGGTTACGGTGAACCGTCCAGGTCTGTTAAAGTTGATCACAGCTGGAGGGTTTATTTCAGAAAAGACATGTCCTAGATTATGGCAATGTTTCTCGTCAGAGCCCATCATGCAATCATGGAATCCATCACATTTTTTCTTCGTATCTATGCACTGAACAGAAGGCAAGGTCTGGTGTTTAAAATAAAGTGAAGAGATGTAAAGCATAGAAAAGACAACATAACAGGAGACAAAATGAATAAGTCCTGTGTGTAAATTAAAAGCCTCTATTAATGACGGTAAATGTTGATTGCAAAATCCTGATTTCATACTCAAATAAATTTGAAACCTTTTAGGTTTCAGACGAAAGTTCTATTGATGTAAAGATTGCAGTTAGGTTAAGAATAATGTTTTTTTCGCTGTCAGTCATTTTAGTTCAAAGTCCTGCGAGGTTCATTCCCCCAACAGAAGATAAGCAATCGTTTTAGTTCTTTAGCCGTTTCGGTTAGCAGGAGTAGACAGCAAACGCAGTTGAATTGTAATCAGCAGCTGTAGCTGTTCTCTCTCCATGCAGCTGCAGTTCGCATAGATCAGTGTCAGAAATCTCTCTACCTCTGTTCGTACAACTGGAGTTGCCATAGGCCAATGACAGAAATCTCTCTACCTCTGTCCGTACAACTGGAGTTGCCATAGGCCAATGACAGAAATCTCTCTACCTCTGTCCGTACAGTTGGAGTTGCCATAGGTAAGTGACAGAAATCTCTCTACCTCTGTCCGTCAACTTGAGTTGCCATAGGCCAATGGCAGAAATATCTCTACCTCTGTCAGTACAGCTGGAGTTGCCATAGGCTAATGACAGAAATCTCTCTACCTCTGTCCATACAGCTTGAATTGCCATAGGCCAATGAGAGAAATCCCTTTACCTCTGTCAGTACAGCTGGGGTTGCCATAGGCCAATGGCAAAAATCTCTTTACCTCTGTCTGTGCAGCTTGAGTTGCCATAGGCCAATGACAGAAATCTCCCTACCTCTGTACGTGCAGCTGGAGTTAACATAGATCAATGACAGAAATCAGTCTACCTCTGTGTAGCTGCAGCTGTCATAGATAAATAAAATAAATCATACAATGTCTGTCTGTACAGCTAGGGTTAAAATAGTCCAATGTCTGTACAGCTGGAATACTCATAGATCAATGACAGAAAACACAGTTATCCCTTTACATTATAGCAGATGAAGAACTATCAAAAGGGTCTTTGAATACTCTCTACAACTTCATTCCAGTTTGTGCAGCTGAATTTTCACCAGAACATGGTATTCGTGGCACTACCTATGTTCTAGACAAAAACATCGTCTGTGCATGACCGCTGGAATCTAAATATCTATTCCATGGCTATTGTGGGACATAGGGCTGGTGGCATTTGTTTCAAAAACACACCCAAAGAGCCTGGAATTTGTGTACGCAACCTATACTGAAATAGGCATTGTTGGATTATACCATGATAACCTTCATTGCCATCAAAAGTCCTGTTGATTTAATAATTAAACACACACACACACACACACACACACACACACACACACACACACACACACACACACTCTCTCTCTCTCTCTCTCTCTCTCTCTCTCTCTCTCTCTCTCTCTCTCTCTCTCTCTCTCTCTCTCTTTGTGTATTTATATGTATATAGATATGCATAGGTATATATATGTTTAAATCAAGTATTAAAATGAGTACTAACAATCATCTACAATATTGTTTCGAGCGTGGCTCTCTTCAGGATGATGTTTGGGTCGCCTACCGCCGATGTTATATAGCGTGTAGAGCCCAGTTGTCACTGTTTTCACGTGCAAGTTGGTTTTGTTTTTTTTTTTTTTTTTTTTTTTTTTTGTTGTTGTTGTTGTTTTTTTTTGTTGTTGTTTTTTGTTTGTTTTTTTTGTTTTTTTGTTTGTTTTGTTTCTTTTTTTTTTGTTGTTTTTTTTGGGGGGGGGGGGGGGGGGGGGGGGGTTCAGGTTGTTGTTCGGGGTGTGTTCACCACAACGATTTCCATTTGTGCCTGCAGTTGTTTACTATTTCTGTTTTAGTATTTAAAGTTGCTAGGTGTGGTTTACACATAGTATTAGCCATTTTTCAGTTAAACATAGGTTTGCATCTTTTTGAAATAGTACTGTATGGTGATGCCCTTTTTATGATTTTCCAGGATATGTTGTAGTTTTTTTTTTTTATCTTTAAGTTTCCAGATGTGATTGCTCAGTTCTTTTTGTTTTTTGTATTTTTCTTTATTGAATGACTGTTTGTGGTTTGCAATCTGGTTTTGAAGCGATTTTCAGTAATCCCTACATATGTTTCTTTTTCGTTTTCTGATGTCACAGCGCCTTGGTATACAATATTGTTGCAAAGGCATTTATTGCTTAAGGGGCACTGCTCTTTTTTTTCGGTGCAATTGCAAGATTTCCTTTCTTCACCCTTCTTTGCTGTGTTGGTTTTCATTTTGTTGGATGAATCAATTAAATTTTTGAGGTTGGGCATACATGAATAATAGTTTGACGGTGTTTTTGTTGAATATTTTAGACATTCATATCTTCCAGTTAATCTGCCTACCCAGTATGTGCTTTAGAGGGTGAGTAGGGAATAATAAATGCTTCTCAAATGAATCTTCAGCAAGCTTATAGTCTCCAAGGAGGAGACACTCTCCAATAGGGAGGAAACTCATTAACATATAAAACTCCTGGTCAGATACCGGTATTTCGAAACCTGATTGTTTCTCCTCAGTGACCGTGGAAAGTGGTAGCTTAACTCCTCTGCCTTTTCGGTTTTAAGAAGAATGCTATCCCAGAATAAGGCTGGTGTGCAATACCATAGTATGTTTGTTGAGTTTTAAAAAAAAAAAACAACAAAGGTGCCATCTAAGAAGCAAAAAAAATCATGAAAAAAGCAAAACAAGCTCGATTTTCTAGTGAAAAGTAGAAAATATTAACAGATAACCTCTTAAGACACAAGTGCTGAGGGCCAGTTCTTGGATTGAATCTGCAAGGGACTAAATTATAATTGACTAATAAATTCCAAGGATAGGTAACCGAGCATCATTCCAGCAACTTACAGAGCAGCTTGGTGTTGCAAAAACTGCAAGAAATATTCAATTATAAAACAAAACTTGCTTTTATGTCTTAGAGTGAAGAAAATAGGGGAAGATAAGCATTCATATCTGCAGTGACAGTTAATCTGCCTAACTAACAGTATGTGCTTTAGAGGGTGAGTAGGGAATAATAAATGCTTCTCGAATGAAATCTTCAGCAAGCTTATAGTCTCCAAGGAGGAGACACTCTCCAATAGGGAGGACACTCACTAACATATAACTCCTGGTCAGATACCGGTATTTCGAAACCTGATTGTTTCTCCTCAGTGACCATGGAAAGTGGTAACTTAACTCCTCTGCCTTTTTGGTTTTAAGAAGAATGCTATCCCAGAATAAGGCTGGTGTGCAATACCATAGTATGTTTGTTGAGTTAAAAAAAAAAAACAACAACACAAAGGTGCCATCTAAGAAGCAAAAGAAAATCATGAAAGAGCAACACAAGCTACATTTTCTTGTGAAAAATAGAATAACTTCTTAAGACACAAGTGCTGAGGGCCAGCTCTTGGATTGAATCTGCAAGGGACTAAATTATAATTGACTAATATAAATTCCAAGGATAAGTAACCGAGCACCACTCCAGCAACTTACAGAGCAGCTTGGTGTTGCAAAACTGCAAGAAATATTCAATTATAAAACAAAACTTGCTCTTATGTC
>JADBJO010025046.1:0-15000 GCA_016801955.1 Conus betulinus
TTCCAAATTCCAAGAGATGAATTCACTGTGTCCTAATTTGGTTCACCTGTATTATGCTGTACAAACATACCAGGTTTATTGGGTACTGAGTGCATACAGACCTAGATTTGTATTTGTAATTATTTCTCTGTTCTGTTCCTTCTATCTGCGAGAGAGTGAGCGCCTTTCAACACGTGTGTGTGTGTGTGTGTGTGTGTGTGTGGTGTGTGTGTGTGTGTGTGTGTGTGTGCGTGTGTGTGTGTTGTGTGGTGTTGTGTGTGCGTGCGTGCGTGTGTGTGCGTGCGTGTGCGTGCTCCGCGCGCCCCCCCGCGCGCGCCGCCGCGCGCGTGTGTGTGTGTGTGTGTGTTTGTGTGTGGGTCTGGGAGGAGAGAGAGAGGGTGGAGGGGGGGGGGGGAGTGAGCGATGTATATTACGACCACCGTTTAAGATCTAGCTGTGAAACCGCGCACTGTTGATGAGTAGGTTTTACCTTGAACTGTGGTTATGTCAGCTGTAGAAATAAATCCTCTCTGGGGCATGACTCCAGGGGCTCTGTGGGTCTGTTCAAGAGGACTTGGCCTACGTCAGGGAAGACACTGAATGCCACTATGAGTGAGAGTGAGGGTGAGAGTGAGCGTGTGTGTTGTGTGCTGTGCAACGTGTTTGTGTGTGTGTGTGTGTGTGTGTGTGATTGAACGTACACTATGGAGATGGGATTACCAAGCGAAGACTCCGACAATGATGAGTAAGGAGCCCAGTAGGGGGGGAGGACAGGTAGGATCGGTCCGCCCTCAATTCGCGACTCTTTGACGGCTGCATTCCAACCGTTGCAAAAATGTTAAGGTGAAACGAGCTCCCCCCTCCCCCCCCCCCCCTCCCCCATTACCTTCCTCCCCTTCTCTCCCCATTTTCCTACCCTCGTCTTGTTTGATGAGTACGTGGATAGCACAGGGATGGTAAGCATCAACCATTGTTTAAGTCTTCCACACATACTACTCTGTGTGCGTGGTGTGTTTGGTGTGTGATGTGTGGTGGGGGGGGGGGGGTGGGGGGTAAGCGGGGGGCGGGGGGGCATGCGGGTGGCCTGCGTGCGAGAGTTGTGTGCAATTGCATGCGTGCATGCGTTGTGTATGGTGAGCGCGAGCACGAATGCGCGCGGTGTGGGTATGAGGGTGTGTGTTGGTGTGTGTGTGTGTGTGTGTGTGTGTGGGTGTGTGTGTGTGTGCGTGCGTGTTTGGGGTGTGAGTGGGTATGTGTGGGGTGTGTGTGGGCGTGAGTGTCGCGTGCGTGCTGAGGGTGTCATGCGTGCGTTGGGTAGTGCGTGTATGTTGTGTTGTGTGGTGTAGTGTTGTGTGGTGTGTGTGTGTGGGTGTGTGTGTGTGTGTGGTTGTACATGGGTGTGGTGGGTGAAGCGTGATGCGCGCGCACAGCTTCCACTTTGAACGAGTTGGACACCATCAGCTGTGACGTGTAGGTCATCAGGCGCCAGCTCTTGAAGCAAAAGGGCAGACAAGTGAGCCAGTCATGTCCTGCTCACGAGGAAGCTGCAAAATGCCTTCAAAATACTCCATTGGGACTCCGCAGATCTACCGACAGTCAAATACTGATCCTTTACTCATATACAACATTCAGTCTCGTGGGAGTCAGAGACATTGAAGTCCTATTCTATGGTGCGCTCGCAGCTTGATCTTGAGCGAAAGGCAGTTAAAGAATCCACGCAGCAAGAGAGCTATCTCTGAGCACGTCTGTCGTATAAATGGGGGGGGGGTGGGAGGGAGGGGGGGGGTATGGCAGGTGGCACTTCGACTATGTCGAACACCTTCTTTCCCCTCCCCGAGTGAGAGCTGCCTGAATTTCTGCACAGTGAAATTGATTGACTGACCATGAAGTTATGGCAGTACACAGTACAATGACACACTGGGCAATGCAATTCAAATACACAAACAAAATGCAATGAAAGTAAAAGGCAATGCCCAATGCAGTAAAATGAAAGGCAGTGCCAAAGTAATACAATGTAATGCGGTTAAAATGTAATGCGTGCCAGTGCAAAGCAATACGATGCAAGCAATGCAATTACAATACAAGAAAATGCAATGCACTACAATATAATGCACCTGCACTGCAATACTATGCAATACAACATGAAATGCAACACAATGCACTGGCAGTTGAATGTAATGCAGTGGCAATGCCATACAATGCAACGCAGTAAAATGTAATGCAGTGTAATGCCATACAATGCAACACAGTAAAAATGTTAATGGGCAGTGCAATGCCATACAATGCAATGCGTAGTTGAAATGTAGCAGTGCAGCCTGCATGCCCTAACAACGCAACGGCAGTAAAATGTAATGCAGTGCAATGCCATACAGTGCAAAGCAGTAAATGTATGCAAGTGCAATGGCAATAACAATTGGGCAATGCAATGAAATGCAGGACGTAAGACAGTGGCATCCCGAGACGGATGTAGCACAATGCAATAAGATCCAACACACGCGGTACGGTGTTTCAACTCAATCAAAACAACAATGCGATACACACTAGACAACACGGAGTGCAAATTATGATTGTGAAGGAAAATTCGCAGACCACACGCGCGCGCACACACGACACACACACACACACATCACACACACACACACACCACACACAACACACCCACACACACACACACACACACACACAAATACACACTGCTGCATTACCGAATACCCTACCCACCTAAAATACACTGCACTAACGCCGACAGTAACCCTACCCTACCCTACACTACACCATACACTACACTACACTACAGCTACACTAAGGACACTACCTCTGACACTACACACTACACTACAACTACACTACGACACCTACACTACACTTAGGACATTACAGTACACTAAGGACACTACACTACACTACACTAAGGACACTACACTACTACACACTACACTACTACACTTACACGACACTACACTACACGACACTACACTACACTGCACACTACACACTACCCACCACCACACCACACTACAACTACACACCACACCACACCACACTTCCACTTCACTACACCACAACACCCCACACCACACCACACCACTTACACTACACTACACTACACACTACACTACACTACTACATACACTACACAACAAAAAGACACAATACAACAGAAGATACTACACTCAACTTTTAGTTGTAAAGAAAATTTCACTTCAACACATATACACACGAATGACACGCGCGCGTGCGCGTGCGGCGCGAGCATATACACACAGCCCGCACACACACACAACACACACACACACCACCCACACACACACACACACACACACACACCCACAACACAACACACACACACAATTCCATCAACGAATTGACATTGGCGCACTATTTTCAACGCACCATTTTACCACAAAAGCCATACAAGTAAGAAACTGCTCATCCCAAGCCGCCTGTATCAAGACGTCATTCCTAACTGGGGTTCATTCCATGGAAGTGAGGTGACAAACCGTACGTAAAAGACTGATCTATCGTGACAACCATACGTAAAAGACTGATCTATCGTGATAAAATTCTCTCTCAAGAAATGACTTCTTATCACATCGGCTTGCCGAGCGCACAATCTACACATCTACCTGGCCATCCATCCACCTGTTGTCGTGCTTACAAAGCACATTCTGCTCAGGCTGCACACCAACAAATGAATGCACCAAGGCCTTGTTAAGGAGTCGAGTGTTTATAGACTGGCGCAATTAGATTGGTTTGAGAATGTTTATTGTGTCTGAAAGTTTTTTTTGTCTCATTTTCTTTGATATGGCCATCAAGGTACAAGCCAGGTAGGTCCGAGCAGACAGATCAAAATCAAAGGAATGGGACTGTTTGGGCGCTTTCAGCTGGTACAAAGATAGGGTCACGACTGAAGCGGTAGAGGCCTGAAATGTGACGTCAACACCGAGGAAGGGTCAGGTATTTTAAGACTTGTTTGTGATTTTCATGGTTGAAAAAATCCCCCCCCCCCCCCCCCTCCTCACCCAAACACACACACACACACACAACACACACACACACACACACAACGAAAACAAAAACAAAACAAAACAACAAAAACAAGCCAAATAAATTTGTGGGGAGTTGTCTTTTGATCATAATCAGTGAACATTAAAACTGCTAGGCTCAAAATTTATGGCAGGGCTTCAAAACGCTTACATGGGGTCGCCTGGTGTTTTAGTACAGATTTTTAATAGTGGTGTGTGACTGTGCGCATCGTTTACTGCCTAGACAAGATCACAGAAGTCATGGCCAAAAGCTTGACCTGGCGCTAAGGGACGGGAGTGAGTCGGAGTCGGCTGGGTTTTTTTTCCCCCCAGCGAGAACCACATCACCCGTCTCTTTCTCCCCCCCTCCCTCCCATCGGTGTCGCCCCACCCCCCCCTTTCCCCCTACAAACGACCACCGATTTCATGACCTCTCCCGTCCATCTCAATCCTCAAAACGTTGGGTATCTGTGCTTAACGACGCGTGAATTTATATCCTAGACATGTCCATGTGAATCTTCCCTGTCTCCAACCCCCCCCTCCCTCTTATGATGACCATTAGACTTGTATGGTTTTCAATTGCATTACATGCCCCGTATTCTATTTTGTGTTTTGTATATCCTGAGTTTTGTGCGTTGTGGATTGTACAAACGTGTTCGTTGTTTGTTTTTTACGCCTTTTCACACAAGTGATATTAGACCCAATACAATATAATGTTGTAATATTTGATGTGTGTGTGTTCCGTCATATTGTGTTCTTCATCCTAGAGTGTTCGGGAAGTTACGTTGTACGTTGAATTGTGCAATGCCTTTTTTTGTGCCTCGTATTATTGTATTGTATGCTCATTGAGTCTTGTGTATGTTATGATTGAGTCTGTGTATGTTATGATGTGTCGGATGTTGTGTTGTATCAGTGGCATTTCTTTTCATCTTACTTATAATATTTTACGGTGTATTGTGTACTGTATGCGTGTTTTGTTCTTGTAATTTGTGTGCCCCTGTTGTTTGGCGGAGTGGATCACAATTTCTTTTTCAATTTGTTTTCAGCCGGACGTTCAAATCCTTGTCTGCCAACAAAACAGTTACTGCCGCTGACGTCAAGATGACTGACTGGATTAAAGGAGAAGTTGACGTCATGAACACAGAGCCAGCACGTGCAACAGGTTATGTGTCCCCTGACCTGATTAAAACGGAGGTCACATCGAAGGAGCTGTGTATGTATGGTGTGTGTGTGGTGCGTGTACGTGTGCGTGCGTGCGTGCGTGTGTGTGTGTGTGTGTGTGTGTGTGTTGTGTGTGGTGTGTGTGTGTGTGTGTGTGTGTGTTGGTGTGTGTGTGTGGTCCGTGGCGCGTCGTGCAAGTATGTGTGTGTATACATAAGTATTTCGGCAATCAGGTAATGGAAAATGTACACACTGTACAAAGTTTGGACACTGGTTGTTCAATCATGCAGATGTAATATCTAAGCGTTATTTCCTTTTTTGCACCCTTTATATATTATTTTTTTTAAATTAGAGAGTGATAAAATTAAGCGGAATGGACATCGCTTTCACCAAATTCAGGCTTTTCCTGGTCTGAGAAAATGAATCAGTTCGCCACCGTAGTTTATCGTATGTCCACAGCGTCTGTGCTGTTTTGTTTTCATAATTTTTTTTTTAATGGATGTGACTCTTTCTTCCTGGTGTATGTATGTATGTTTGTGTGCACCGAAAAGGCCGCGCGCACTCGGCTGGGCTGTAAAGATAAACACTGTATTACTAGAAATCCAAACTCTTGCCGTAAACATATTGCCATTTGTTCTGTGTCTTCTTCTACCAGAGGAGGTTTGAGTGGTGATACCCAAACCACACACCGCCATTTTGGACATGAATTATTGAGCATTTTATTTGCAATACGCTGGCTGGGAAACATGTAGACATGCATAGTGCGTGAGAGTAGTGGTTACTTGTTAGGGGGAGAAAAAAAAAAGGCAGGAGAAAGAGGAGTATGGAGACCCCCACCTTTTACACACCACACACACACACACACACACACACATACACACACACACACACACCACAAAGGAAAATTTTAAAAGAGATTTTTAATGTAGAAAAATAGGAAGTTGAGGACAAAAAAACAAAAACAAACAACAAACAAACAAAACAAAAAACAAAGGCTGGTTGCCATGTATATGTCTTTTGATAGCGCCAAAAATAGTTACATGATGATTTAAAAAAAACGGTAAAAGGGGATTACAGCTAACATATGTCACACGATTGTTTTGGGTACGGCTGAAATATTGAATTCTTAAGATAAAAAGAAAAGCCTGTAGTTATGGAAGGAAATGCGACACGCTCAATTTCAGCACGTTTGATGTACTTGTTTATCTCCAACTACCTATCTGGTTTGGGAACTGTGTGTGATCTTTTATTAGCGAAGTTCTTGAACTATACCGGTATTACAAAACAAAACAAAACAAGACAAACAACACAACAAAACAAAACAACAAAAAAAACCCCCCCGCAGCATGTACAAAGTGACAGCCCTGATATGGCTCTCGGCGGTCGGCTGGGGTTTAAGAGCAGCAACATAAAGCAACATGTAGCTGTTAAATTACGGAATTTATAGAATTAGAAAAGTACATCGGGTTTTTTTTTTTAAGCGTTACTTTAGCAAAAAAAAAAAAACAAAATAAACACGAAAAGAAAAAAAAGACATGTTCTCTGTTGTGAAGACGAATTACTGCATTCTCTTTTTTTTTCAGCCAGTGATGTGTTTATGCACATACGAACAACAAAAAAAAAAAAGAAAAAGAAACAAAACAAAACAAAAAAGGAAATAAAAACAAACCCAAACAAAACAAACAACAAAAAAAAACAAACAAACAAAACACAAAGAAAGAAACCAACACGAAAAGGAGCTAACCAAGCAGCGGCGGTGAAGGCTGAGGCACTGCTGGTAGGGGCTTGACCCCGGGTACCTGCAAGGAAATCGGACTGGCTCAGCTGGAGTTGCAAACATGTTTCCAAATCCTCACAACAGCGCAATCTTCGGCAAACTCCCTAAACTATACGACAAAAACCATCAGTAAAATGATGTTGGTCGTATGAAGGAAGAAGAAGAAGAAGAAGAAGAGGGACATGTTCTCTGTTGCTGAGACGAATGTCTGTTTTTTCAAGTCAGTTACGATTGTGTTGTGTTTCATTTCAGTTGTATTCGTTGTTTACTGTACATAGGAAATCTGCCATGCATAATGTGCACTCTTGCTTGCACAAGTCTCAGAGTGAGTGAGTGTGTGTGTGTGTGTGTGTGTGTGTGTGTGTGTGTGGTGTGTGTGTGTGTGTGTGTGTGTGTGTGTGAGCGCGCGCGTGTGTACGTGTGTGTGTCGTGTACGGGCGTTCGTGCGTGTGTGCATGCATATGTGTGTGTGTGTGTGTGTGTGTGTGTGTGTGTGTGTGTGTGAGAGAGAGAGAGAGAGAGAGAGAGAGAGAGAGAGAGAGAGAGATAGAAGAGAGAGTGAGAGAGAGAGAGAGGGGACAACGATTTCATTTCTCTAAGCCACTAGCCCTTAGAAACAGAGGGTGAAGACAGAAACTCAAAAACTGACATCGGTTAAAAAAAAAAAAAAAAAAAAAAGAAGAAGAAGAAGAAGAAGAGAAAGAAATGAAACATTATAGTGATGACCTCTCTCGCACTTTAAATTTACTATACACGATACACGATATTTTAGTTGTCCTTATAGAATACAAGGAAATTAATTTGTCTGTGGTGCCATCATCACAATTCAGCATATTACAATAAATCATAAAAACATGTATATCATTAAAAATGCATGTGCAGTCAATTGGTCGATAGTTTTCAACATGGTGACATTTGCATACATTCCATCGCAATTTTTCACCTGAGGGTGGGCCTTCAGAATATGCATAGCTAGCTTTTGGATGAATGTCACTAATCCATGGCGTTGATTACTTATGCATGCAGAGCTGCTCAAGTACCTTGATCGAAGTTCAATAACACACACACACACACACACACACACACACACCACACACACACGTTGCAGGCAGAACAAAGACAGTGTATATTGTCACTGAACATAGTTTGAAAGGTGAAGAAGAAATTCGTATTTGTAATAACACCTCTTAGTTCTTAGTATAACAAGACAGTGTGAGAAGTAGTCTTATTGTTTAAGAATTAGAAATAAGGGTGGGTGAACTGCTGTGTAGGCCCAAGTCTTTGTTTATGGCGGAGACATTCCGCTGTTGCAAATCATTTTTCAGTCGTTGTTTGAACAAAGACAAAAAAGTGAAAAGTTTACATCTGACTCCACGCGCGCGCGGCGCGCGCGCGCGCACACAACACACACTCTCTCTTCTCTCTTCACAAAAACATACACAACACGCGCGCGCGCGCGCGCACACACACCCACAACACAAAAGAAGCGCGTTGCGTTCTTCCCACTCCACATTCGTCCGGTACGAATATTCTCTCTCGCAGTTCTGCGTTACGTCGTCCATTACACAACAATTGAACGTACAATCGTTCGTCAAACAAAACGTTACGTCACAAACCACACAGCTGGAGCTTTTGTGGCAGTATCTAGGGGGGCGGGGCAGATGGGGGAGTAGTGTACAAGGTGTAGTTGAGAATGGCAGCAGAAGGAAGAGGGTCGGGAAATGAGGATAAACTTCAAACAGGTGTAACTGAAGTAGAGGGAAGGAGGGGAGGAAGGGATAGGGGAGGGGTGGGAGCTTCTCCAGCAGTCATGTTGATTGGGTGACTGATAACTGATCCACCCTGAAAGCCAGCCTGACACAGGACTTAAAACACTAGCGCTATCTTGCCATTCTTCTGTCCTAAACAGGTCCGCCACACTTTTCTCCACGACTGTTTTTAAAAGCCACGGGCCGTTATTTAAAAAAAAAAAAAAAAAAAAAAAAAAAAAGGCGCGCGTGGGCCATTGTATGCAAATTCGTTTTAAAAACAGCCAGTCAGCAAGTTATGGGTAATCAGGGGAGACAAAAGAAGAAAAAAAAAATGAAACGACACTTTTAGGTGTTGATTTAAAGTTTGACACATGAATATTGTATTGTATTGAATTGAATCAAGTTGTATGGTAGTGCATGTGTTTTGCATTGCCTTAAACTGCATATAATAGGACTGTTTTTTTTTTTATTTCATTTGCATTGAAGTTCTTTCACAGGCAGCAGCAATGACAGACGTCAGTCCAGTGCTATGGCATATGGAAAGGCACAAGGACATTTGCATGAAGCACAAAACCAGGCCCCTGCGTGCCCTGGTATATTCTATCTTCCTCTCAGCCGTGTTCGTGAGACATGGCCTCTCGCCAGCAGCAGATATGAACACATCTGAAGAAATCTAAGCCATGGAAAATGAGATGTTTACCACAAGATACTAAACGTCAGATATATTGATCATATTACCACCAGCGAACAAAGTAGTACACCAAACCACCTAACAGTATGAATTGGACCGTATGAACATTCTACTGACAACCTATGAAGACTACGTAGGTAAGATTAAAAAAAGAAGAAGAAGAAATGATAATTAATCGTCGGGTCCAGACTAAAAAAGGCATAGAAATTACGCAAGACAAAAAAACACGACGCGTTTTCAACCTCTTTGGTCTTTCTTCAGGCAAGATCAACAACACACTCAGGACAAACAAAAACGAAGAACGAGCAGTCAGTCTTATCACTCCTCAACTTCGGGGCGCGCAAGATGGGTGGAGGAGGAGGAGAGGGAGAAGGAGAAGAAAGGAGGGAGGAGGACGAGGAAAATACAGGAGGAGGAGCAGACCAGGAGGAGGAAGACGGGAGGAAGAGAGTGCGTTGATTGAATTATAATGCGTTGTTTAGTACTATAACAGTAAACGTGTAAACTCATCTTCACAAAACAGAGTATGTGTTGGGAGTGTTAAAATTCGTATAAACAAACGTTCGACGACTGGGAAAGAGTGTCAACTATATAGTTCAGTTTTGCTCTAATACTGCTCTCCCTCCCCTTCCACTGGGCGGGGCGTAACGCGCGCGCGACAAACACACCGCACCACTTACTTGACACGAAATTTTTTGAAAACACACACACACAGTCTCTCTCTCTCTCTGCTCTCATCTCCTTCCCGTCTGGTCTAGGGAAGAGTGTACGGCGCTGAGCCGGTAACTGACGTGTTGATTAAACCATACGTTTCTTTTCGAGGTTTCTTCTCCGTGACTGCAACTGTTCATGCTGTGTCGAGATTGATCTTGGTTTGCTCAGGCCTGAGCTGCACGAAAGAAAGACGTTGGTTGAAACTCCTTCTGGGTCGGTTTTTCCTCTGCTTGGGTAGGCCACTACTGCGTTGTGTGCGTCTGCCAGCTTTGTCTGGTCTTTGCATTGGCTTTGCCCCCAATATGCCAACCAGTTCCAGCAGGCATTTCTTGCCCGTGTGTGTATTTTCACTTTGTGTTTTGGACGCGGGAAGCCGAGCAAAAACGTCGTTACTGTAATTCGTGCAAGGCACGGCGTGTGGGACTGTGATGGGCCGTTTCCATGGCCCCTTCACTGTGTGGTGGTCAAGCCCCTATCTTCCAACATGTTGGGTCCAGGGGCCGAGCGTACACCTTCTGCTTGTGATAGGTCCGCCCCTGTGCGATGGATGATGGTGCCGGCCGCTTATGTGATGTGGCATCACTGTGGTGCTGTGGTGAGGTAGACCGGGCTATACCTCTCGGACCCAAGAGCCGGGCACTGTTAATACGAAGCAGACCAGGTTGTCCCCGGAGTGTGGCTGAGGGTGGCAAGTAGTGACCTTCAGCAATAGCAAGACGTGACATGCAGGCACTGGCAAGAGTGACGTCAGTCACTGGCAAAAGTGCGGACGGCAGGTACTGTGCAAGAAATGACGTGTCACCACTAGCTATAGAGTGGACAACAGGCACTGGTAAGAGTAAACGACACAACATCTGGCAAGAGATGCACGTCATGCACTTTGCATGACGGTGGACGTGATCACCACTGGGCAAGGAGTGCCGTCAGCATACTGGCAAAGAGTAGCGACAGCACTGGCTTAAGAATGTAACGTCAGCACTTGCAAAGTGACGACGGGCTCATGGCAAAGAGTGACTGACCAGTCAGCCCCCCAAGGTGACGGCACCAGCGCGGGGTGGGTGGGTGGCTCCAGCACTAAAAAAACAATATGCCCTGCCCCTTCTGCCGAGTCATCGCCTTGAACCGAGTGTCGGTGTGATTAGTGAGATGACGTGATGGCGGAACGGGAGCACCGAGGAGGACTCTGCTTCCATTGAACGTCCCCCAGTGATGACGTATGGTGTCGAAACGAGGATGTGCGGTCTGTGAGGGTTTGCAGTTGTGGTAAAGCTTCAGGTCGAAGTTAAAAGGTTTGCAGTGGGTGTCGAAGGTGGGAAAGGGGGGGGGTGGGGTTTGGTCGGGGGGGGGGTGGGGGCGGGGAGGGGGGATCAAAAACGCTATGTTACCGAGAAATCAACAGATCACTGGAAGAAATGGAGAATGTTGCTTTGATTGAGGAAAGGTGTGAAACGACTGAAAAACCACCAAGTGGATGGATTTAGAGGGACGTTTCCAGAGGAAGGCTCCATTTATTGTTATAGGCGAGCCAGAGAGGCCAGTTGAAAAAACTAAAGCAGGTTGTGAAACGAAGTGAATGCGTGGTGGGTGGTCAAACTAGGACTAGGATGCCTGCGCCTAAAAACCCAAAAAAAAAAAAAAAAAACTTCCCCGTTGTGGATGTGACCCGTCGGCCACCGCCTCACAACGCTAAACCAAAACGTCTCCCGGAAATGCTTGGCATCACATAATTACCAAAAGGCAGGTAACCATTTTGAAATCAAAGTGGGGAAACTTCAAGGCACAAACATTTTCACATGGAGAAAGACTTAAAACGAGGCTGTGAGGGAAAAAAAACTAACTAAAGTTTATGAAAGAACACAAAACATGGGGGGAACAGTGTCCATGATTTTTTTTTTTTTTTTTTTTATCCTTTAGTCATTGATATGGTCAGAAGTATTTTTTGTCCTACTGATGATGGGAGATTTTTCGTAGAAGGATTTAGGACTATGGCCGCCTGATTTGGCATCAAACAATCCAGGTACCTCAGTCCCTACGTTAACAATCTGTGACAGATGATAATGCCAGAAAGAGAGACGTGTTGCGTCATGTTGTTTCAAGCCATGTCGGGTGAGGGTGTAAGCCAAGATGTTGTTTTGGACACATGTGCCACACATGCGCGGGCGCTGCTTGTTATGAATTCGCCGTGTCCATGTGCTCTGCGTCGGAGATGGCACCCTCTGCCTGCCTTTCCTCTCTGTAAATATGTTTACGATAAATCTTAGAGAAGAAATGATAGCGACCGCCGCCAAGAGAAACGTAAGACAAACGAGTGCATCAAGCACAAAACACGACGACGCGTTTCGACCTCTTAGGTGCTTCTTCAGGCCAAGACACAAACAAATAGGACTGTGAAAATGAACGAGTTTGTCACTTAGCTTTGATCTCTTCATTGTCCCTATTTGTTGTGTGTCTGGCTTGAAGAAGACCTAAAGGTCGAAACGCGTCGTGGTTTGTCTTGTGACTCGCTTGTCCACGTTTCTCTTAGCGGTCGCTCACAAACCATTTATTTCAGATTTGTTTAGATTTTCGCCTGCAGTCGTTTCTCACTTTGGCAACTAGTTACGATGACTTAATTTTCTAAACACAACCTCACTTCGGCCAACGACCTAGCTCAGTCACGTCGGCGTTTGCGTGGTAGTGAAAAAGTGCATGGAGTGCAGAGAGGAGGAGGGGTTTCTCACCAGCACCTGTTGCTCGTTTCGTCCTTATTCCGTGGCCATCGTCATTCTGAAATGCCACCCCCGAGAGAAAAGATGTCATTTTGACACCTTTCATGGTGAAACTTAGTGTTCGGTGCTTTTTGTTTACCCGACCAACAAAGGGAAAGTCTATAACAAAACCAAAGGTACCAGATTGATTCACATGCTTTAGAACCTTTAAATAGTAAATAGGCACAAGAAAAGGGCATACAGATCAATTAGACATACGAAAATATTTCGCAGTCACTGCTTCCGATATCACCAGATATGTAGCAAGCTTCAAAGATCACCGTGACACAAGCTTTTCTCTTTTAAAATGCAGTGTAACATATTTAAGAGCTCTTTCTCTGTCCGCCCTTCCGTCTGTCTGTCTGTCTGTCTGTCTGTCTGTCTGTCCTCTCTCATCTCACCTCTCTCTCTCACACACACACACACACACACACACCACACACGCACGCACGAGCACTGCACAGCCCACACACACCACCACACAACACACACACCACACACACCCACACACACACACCACACACACACGCACGCACGCGCGCACACCACCCCCCATCAGCCACCCTACCCCACCCCAGCGCCCACACACACCCGACTTGGAATTCCCAGTTCTAGCCCACTTTCGACGCTCGCTCCCCGCTAACCATAACCTCGCTTGCTCTCTCGCGCGCACGGGGCGCTGTCTTTTCTCCCCCCGTTCTTCCCCCCCCCCCCCCCCCCCCCCCCCCCGCCCCCATCCCCTACTAACCTAACAATCAGTCAGTACTGAAGTCTCATGCGTGTCGCACGGGGCCCCCGGCTGCTGTAGAGCTTTTGTCTAAGAAGGTAACATCACTCACCATCACCGCCACCACTTGGGGCAACGCGTGCTCTGGCCTGCCTGCACGCTGTTTCTTCTGTGTTTGACATCTCCAGTCCACCCCCCCCTTCACTCCCCCCACACTAAATCCGCTAGTCCCCGAGTGTGTGGGTGAGTGTAACCTATTGCTTGGAGGAAGTCACAGTGGAGACAGAACGTGTTTGCCTTGTTTATCCAGGTAAAGCCTCCGTTATTATGTGTTACGTGTTTGCTGCTGCTCGTTTTCTTTCTTTCGAACGATTCGTTTTTTGGTTTTGTTTCTAAAGCTGTATGCGTTTGTGTGATTGTGTTACAAAGACAGGCGCTATTTTGTGTGTGCGTTGAGTTCTTGTTAACTCTCGCAGTGTCTTTTTCTGTCTCTGTGTGGTCTGTCTCTGTCTCTCAGTCTCTGTCAATCTGCCTGTCTGTCTGCCTGTCTGTCTCTGCGCTCTCTGTCTCTGCTTCTCTCTGTGTCTCCTCTCTGTCTCCTTTCCTTTCTGTCTCTCTGTCTCTGTCTGTCTCTTTTTCTCTCTTTCCTCTCTGTCTGTCCTCTCTCTCTCTGCTCCTCTCTCTCTCTCTCTCTCTCTCTCTCTCCTCTCTCTCTCTCTCTCTCTCATGTGCATTTTGTAAGTGTTCAGACTCGGTAACCTAGATTTCTTTTCTTTTAGGGGCATTGTGTCAAGAAGCTTTCAGCTGATCTGTTTACCCTCATTGCATTCCTGTTGTTACCTCCTTCCTTGTCACTCTCTCTCTCTTCATGTGTGTCTCTCTCCCCCCTTTTTTCTCGCCCTCTCTCCCTCCCTGTCTTTCTCCTCCCTCTCTCTCTCTCTCTATTTCGCAGCGCAGCGCGCGCGTGTGTGTATGTGTGCGTGGCGTGCATGTGTGTGTGTGAATGTGCGTGTGTGTGTGTGTGCGTGCGTGCGCGCGCGCGCATGTGTTGTGCGCGCGCCGCGCGCGCATGCGTACCTGTGGGTGTATGTGTGACATCGGCGACAACGAAGTGAACTGTCTCTGTCTCCCTTTCTCTGTCTGTCTGTCTGTCTTGTCTGTCTGTGGTCTGTCAGTGTGTAGCTGTGCGTGTGTTTGAACGTGGAGGGTGTGGTGTGTTGTGTGTTTGTGTGTGTGTGTGTGTGTGTGTTTTTTGAAGTTAATTTCACATGGCACCGGAATCATTTCTCCCTCTTGGGGTGTCCCTCTGGTCTGTCCTCTCTGTCTGTCTGTCTGCGTCTGTCTGTCTGCCTGCCTGTCTGTCTGTCTGTCCTGTCTGTCTGTCTGTCGTCTGTCTGTCTCTCTCCTCTCTCTCTCTCTCTCTTTCCT
>JADBJO010025046.1:17500-24299 GCA_016801955.1 Conus betulinus
GATTGGAAGAAAATTGGGTTGCGCGACTTTGTCTTTCACATCAGTTGAAAGAGATTCAGATAAACACGACAAGAAGAGGAACAGAACAAGAACAGCAACAACAAAACAACAACAACAATCCGCAGTTTAATCTCTAGATTAAGCTTTCCTGTTGACAATGCTGTCCCAAAGGTTAAACAAGCGTCGTCTTTGTAGGCGTAGGAAGTGAGGAACGAAATCGTTCACTTCCGATCCGCCATTGACCCCTTCCCCCTCTCCCCTTGAACTATAAATAGTAACTTTTTTTTTTGATTGGTGAACATTATGATCGCTGTTCTCGTAGTTCCAAGCCCCCTGGCGGCGCTTGCTTCGTTTTCTCTGTCTCTTGAGTGTGGGGGACCTCCATTGTTATGTGGAAGAGCGTGTGAACGTTGTCATTCAAAGATGTTTTGTACGTATGTGTGCACGCCCAGACGTCACAGTTTATTTAGCCAGTGGCTGGGTTTTACTTATTTGTATGTGAAAGAGGCGTTTAATTAGAGTGTCGTAAAGAGTAGTAAAGTAATAAACACATATACACGCTGCGCGCGCGCGCGCGCAGGAACACACAAAACACACACACACACAATACACACACACAGAACACATGGCGTTGCGTTCGCATTTTGCATAGCGGTGGGTGCATGGGGGCGAGTAAGCATGGCACTCTCGCGAGCGAATGCTAACTTTCACACACGCAACGCGCCCGCATTATATCTTCTCTTTCGAGTTCTGATGTCTATTCTGTCTCTAGTCTCAGTCTGTCTGTCTGTCTCCCAAGTCTGTCTGTCTCTAAGTCTGTCTCTCTGTCTCCCAGTCTGTCCTATCTATCTGTAGATCTCTGTATAGTGTGCGTACGTGACTGGTGTTTGAGGGTAGGGGCAGGAGGGAGGGGGTGTGAGAGGTGAGCACAAGGAAGGAAGGATCGGGGAGATTGAGAGGTAAGGATGGAGGGGGGGGCATGGGAGGAGGGGGAGAACGGGCGAAATTGAATCGAGTGGGGGGGGGGGGGGGGGGGGGGGAGGGGGGAGGGGGGGCGGGGGAGGAGGGGGGAGGGGGGGGGGGGGGGGGGGAGGGGGGGGGGAATGGAGGGGGGGAGGAAAAAGTGAAGGGGGGGGGGGGGGGGAGGGGGACACAGTGAAGGAGACCGCTTGCTGTGCTTCTGTGTGGTGTGTGTGTGTGTGTGTGTGTGTGTGTGTGTGAGTTTGTGTGTTTGTGTTTTGTGTGTGTGGTGGCGTTTGTGTGCGTGTGTGTGTGTGGACGTGTGTGTGAGTGTGTGTGTGTGTGGTGTGTGTGTGTGTGTGTGCGTGCGTGCGTGCTAGTGCGGTTTGCTTGCGCGCGCGCCGCGCGCGCGATGCGGTGTGCCTCTGTGTGTGTGTGTGTGTGTGTGTGTGTGTTGTGTGTGTGTGTGTGTATAAGCCGTACAGTCTGCGTTTTGTGATCGTCGTGCCTGCACACACTAGTATTTGAAGCTCTTTCATTCCGGGTCTTGAAGATTGGGGATTAGAATTGGTGGCGCACTGACGCTTCTTATACAGCTGCAAACAGCTGCGGCAACGATCTGCTTGGCTGTCAGTTCTGTTCACGCACCTGTGTTGGCGCTCCGCGCCACCATCCCCCCCACGCCTCCACCCCTGCATGACTTAGCAAGTTCCTTCGAACCACATTCTGAAGGGAAACGGGGAAATGGTGGGGGGGCGGGGCGGGGGGGGGGGGGTGGTGGGTTGAGTTGTGTGACAATGGCAAGCCAGGAAATCTAAACGGCGTGATTGACACGCCCGCGAAATAGGTGATGAAAATTTTAATAGGAGTTTCGAGGTTCCATCGCCCGCTTACATCTCTCCCCCCACCCCCCCAACAACACAACAGTCACAGTACACTTCTCGCTTCAGGCGGCGGTTTTTTTCTTCTTGCTTTGTCACCCTCCATGCCGCCACACCGCTACAGCACACAAACACACACACACACCTCAAGCGCATTACCCTTCACAGTCACACACTAAGACAAAAGCGGTCACCACCCTCTATCCACTCTAATCCCTTGACTCCTTTTCTCATGCCTAGTTTGTGCACTACTTATTCCTCTATCTTCCTCTCTTTTTCCTCTCCCCACTTACACATGCGCGCGCGCGCGCACACAACCCACTTCATCTTCCTCTCTTTTTTTCGCACGTCTCCACAGCACACATGCGCGCGCGGCGCACCGCACACACACACACACATCACCGCACGCAAGCACGCACACATAGACCAGCGCGTTGCCGCTCGCAGCAGCCCGAGGCCACGCACATACACACTCGTGTGCGCGCGCGCGCTGCGCGCGCCAGCCACACACACACACACACACACACACACCACACACCACACACACACACACATATTTAGTAAACGTTTTCATGCTGTTCATGTAGACGTAGATTTTTATACGTCATTATCTAAACTGTTTTTCATTTGACATGCATGCGGTCCCATACACGGTCTCAAACGACCAAAAACGTAGACGAATCTGCTCCTGCATCTCTCCTCTCTCTCTCTCTCTCTCTCTCTCTGTTGTGTGTGTGTTGTGTGTGTTGTTGTGTGTGTGTGTTTCTTATCGTAAATCTTCAGAACACTCTTCAAACACATAGTTTTTGTTATTCTATGTCCTGAGCATGCATCTTTTTTGTAGGTTTATACATCATAGTTCAGCGTTACGATTACAACGTTTCTTGTTTTTTTAAAACAGAAATAACTTAAAGGGGAAAAGTGAAAAATTAGAAAATGAGAAAAGGGGGAGATCCATTAGACAAGGGAAAAGGAGAACAACACAACAACAACACAACAAAAGAGGGACTAAAGGGGAAGTAAGTGGGAATGGTTAGGTTTGTGGTACCCTAAAACATCGTGATCGGTCCGGGACAGCCGACCGCCAATAAAAAAAACCACAGCCTGTGACTACTACTACAGGCTTGTCAATCATCTCCGTGGTGACACATGCATGCGTGGAGGAAGGTCGCGGGGAGGGGGGGGGGGGGGGAGGGAAGGGTGGAGCGTGTTGGTCCTCCTTCATCATGTCACTAGCGGGGAGTGGGGGGGTTCGGGGTGGGGGGGGGGGGGAGGAGGTGGGGGGGGGGGCGGGGCGGGGGGGGGGGGGGGGGGGGGGGAAGGATCAGGATGGAGGAGAGGTGTTGGTCTTGGTCGGCATTCATCATGTCAGCTAGAGGCAACTCTCAGATCTTGACGGCTGAGGTCCCGATCAGTTTACATATTATGTGAGATGTAACGTGTGTGTGTGTGTGTGTGTGTGTGTGTGTGTGTGTGTGTGTGGTTGTGTGTGTCATAGTTCGCATCATAGGCGGTGGGAGGAGGGAGAGGGGTGTGGGGGTTTGGTGTTCGTCAGTTTGTCAAGTTCACCCGGGTGCCCATCCATTAGTATCGGTATCAAGGTCAACCATCTTCCTCCTCCTGCTCCCTCCCTCCCCCCCCCCCTCCTCGTCATCACTATCATTATCACAATGATGATGATCATCATCATTCTCAAGATCATCGTCCATTGTTGACATCATCATCATCATCATCGTCATCATCATCATCGGTCATCATAATCGTCATTCATCATCATCATCATCATCATCATCATCATTCATCATCGTCATCGTGTGACTTGCTACCACGTCGTCATTGTTGAGGACTTCTGACGCTGCCGTGCAGTTTCTAACGTTACCATGCAGTTTCTAACGTTACATGCAGTTTCTAACGTTACCATGCAGTTTTTAAAACTTTGCCAAGCAGTTGCTAACGTTACCATGCAGTTTTTAACTTTGCCATGTAGTTGCTAACATTTACCCATGCAGTTTCTAACGTTACCATGCAGTTTCTAACTTGCCATGCAGTTGCTAACGTTACCATGCAGTTTCTAACGTTACCATGCAGTTTCAAAAGTTACCATGCAGTTTCTAACTTTGCCATGCAGTTTCTAACTTTTGCCATGCAGTTGCTAAGCGTTACCATGCAGTTTCTAACGTTACCATGCAGTTTTCTACTTTGCTATGCAGTTGCTAACGTTACCATGCAGTTTCTGACGTTACCATTTCAGTTTCTAACTTTTGCCATGCAGTTGCCAACGTTACCATGCAGTTTTCTAACTTTGCCATGCAGTTTCTAATTTTGCCATGCAGTTGCTAACGTTCCCATGCAGTTTTCTAACGTTACCCTGCAGTTTCTAACGTTACCATACATAGTTTTTGCTGGATGGAGTATTTGTTTGATATTCTCCTAAGGCCTGAATTGTGTGTTGACTTGAACGCGGTGACAGCCTTGATATGGTCCTTTTCGCGTCGGCTGGGCTCTAAGCAACAATACATCACCTTACTTTTATAAGCAAACATTATCTTACCTTACCTTACCTTACCTTACTTACCTATCTTAAGGCCTGCAGTCACACGACAATGTTTCGTCGGGGTGGTGAAATACATCCACTCCCCCCTTCCCCCCTCCCCCGCCATAAAAAGTCCACCACAATTAGCAGTACGAGTGCATGGAAGCCGTTTGCCTTTGGTCTGTCACTCGATGAAATACTTGCCACCAAAATCTAAACATACGTCCCGGCCGTTGCACTGCAGCGTGGACTGCCAGACTAGTGGCACAACATGAATTTAATCAAGGAGAGTCGCTCGCCTGGTTTTGTATTTTCTTCTTTTGTTTGTTTTACACTTTTCAATAGTGCGCGCCTCCAAGATTGAATAGCAGGGAAGGAAAAGAATCGTTCCGAAACACAAAGTTTTCAGTCTGGTATGAATTTGAAACAACCCTGTTCATATCTTTTCTACTTTTCGTTTTTGTACTCCCAGTTTCTTTTAGGACAGGGAGTACTTTCAATGGGAACGAGAAATTCTCTCTCTCTCTCTCTCTCTCTCTCTCTCTCTCTCGTCGTGTCTCTCTCTCTCCTCTCCTCTCTCTCTCTCTCTCTCGATCTGTTGTGTGTGTGTGTGTGTGTGTGTGTGTGTGTGTGTGTGTGTGTGTCCATGGTCAAAATATGTTCCACTCGCTCCAGACAAAACTACTGGGCCGATCTTTCTGAAAATTTGTAAGTATGTTCATTATGGTCGTGGATGATGCCCGATGTTTTATTTTTACCGTTATAGCCGTTACTTACGTAATGGTTTGTTTTTTTTTTATGGAATATCTCAGAAAGTACTTGGCCGATCTTTTTGAAAATTTGTAATTGTATTTATTATGGGTCACAGATGATGGCCGATTTTACCAGAACAGCCGTTACTAACGGCTATAACGGCCCAAAACGGGTTTTCCTCTTTATGGAATATCTCACGCGTATTCAAGATAAACTGGGAGTGCGTTTATATGCTTTGCATCTTCTTGTTTATTATTGACAAGCGAGCATTTCTGCCGTCAGTGGTGTTTGTTGGCTCATGATGCGCAATGCACAAAATGCATTTCACCAGACTGAATCTCGTGTGAAAAGAGTTTTACACGCCAAAATTGCTTCGAACTTATTTCTTACAAAAGTATGTCAGCTGGGAAGCAGAGGGGTAAAAAATGACACAGACAGAATAAGAAAATGCCATGGGTAGGAGCGTCAGAACTAGGGGAGCGCCCCCCCCCCCCTCTCTCTCTCTCTCTCTCTCTCTCTCTCTCTCTCTCACTCTCTCCACCTTCCCGCCGATGAAAACATCATGGAGAGGGGCAGACTACCTTCTGCCTCCGATCCCTCCCTCACACACACACACACACATACACACACACACACACACACACACACACACACACACACACACACACACACACACACACACACTGTCCCCAGTATTTGAAGCGGAAGGAAGCATCGAATAGACAAAACCAGAAGACTCAAAGGGAAAAGAAGTATTTGTTTTGTACATTTTTAAGTGATGGCAGTGTTTTGTTTTTCCTGAACGACCATTTTTGGCCGAGACATACAAAAAGTTATATCTTGTTTCAGACTGCATCACTGTTTGTTTTGGTTTTCTTTTTCTTTTTTTTTTTTCTTTTTTTTTTTTTTGGGGGGGGGGGGGGGGGGGGGGGTTGGGTGGTGTGTGAAAAGAAACTAATTAATGGCAAGTTATATTGTGATGCCCCGCTCCCATCCCACCCCACCCCCCTTCGCTTTTACAAGACGTTGGAAGTCGAGAGCCCCCACCCCCACCCACAACCCCCACCCCCAGGCCTCCACCCACCTCTCGAGCTTTTAGTTAAAAAAAAAAGAAAGGTTGGAAGATGAGTATCTTTCTATCCCCCATCCCCCCACTACTCTCCCTCCCCCCCCCCCCCCCCCCCCCCCTTTTTGTCCCCCCTTTGTGTGTCCTGCTCGTGCAACACTTTGACCATATAAACCCCAGACTGGATTGACTGTTTTTGCTACAAAAGCCGTTGAATCAGTTCATCCGCCCCCCCCCCCCCCCCCCCCCTCCCCGGTGCTCAAGGCAAAACACTTCTCCTGCCACACGACAGATTGTTGAAGACTCAGACCGCGCCGCGTCATGTACATGAAATGGGATACTGGGGTGTGTTGGTGTGTTCGTGTGTGACTCTGTATGTGTGAGGGTGTGTGTGTGTGGGTGGGTGTGTGTGTGTGTGCTAGGTGTCCGTAACGAGTCGTGTGTGGTGGGGTGTCGTTGTGGTCACGCCTGGAAGTGGTGTGTGTGGGTGTGTTGTGGGTGATGTTGGTGTGTAAGTGTGTTGTTGGTGTGTACGGTGTGTGTGGTGGTGTGGTGTGCGTGAGAGAGAGAGGAGAGAGAGAGAGAGAAGCGATGGAGAGGAAGAAC
>JADBJO010025047.1:0-2500 GCA_016801955.1 Conus betulinus
GTCTTGGCCATCAGCACAGATTTAGTTTGTAGCGATTATTCTTCTGTTGAAAATCTTCTGTCGTTCGTCTTCAGGAACTCTGTGCTTTGCCCTTTTCCTGTATGGGATGTGTCCCGTGAGAGAGAGAGGAAAGAGAGAAAGACAGCAGAGAGAGGAGTGGTAAGGACAGACAGAGAGGCGACAGACAGATAGACAGACAGAAAATTGGTCCAGTCACTACATGTCTTATTCACGGAGACACAGACAAATGAGAGCATGCTGTGTTGCTCAGACATCCATCGATTCTGTAGGTCCCAGTCTGACAAAGAACGCTGGTTTTTTTTCATCGTGCATTCTTTGTTTGCGTTCCCTGTACAAAGATGGTATCGGCCTACAGACAAAAAGGGATGCTTCCCCATGAGGCCTGTCTAGTGTCAACATTTTCACTGTTTTCTATGTTTTGCACTTTCTAACCAAACCATGTCAGACAAACAGTTTTGTTCAAAAAAGAAAAAGAAAAAGGAAAGAAAGAAAAAAGAAAAAAGGCCGTGGCGAAGTGGTTAGCGTTGCAGACTCCCAGCTTGGAAATCATGGGTTCGATTTCCATAGAGTTATTTGTTTGAGGGATGTATCTACCCCCGACTGGCTGGCTTCTATCCGGAGTTGAGTTCGCTTTGGGCTCAGTTGGGATGACAGGGACTGCGTTTTATCCAGTTAACGGATGCGTCTTGAGAACGTTGCCCAAAATTTCTGACCAACACCACAGGTGTCTGTATCTCTCAGGTATGGCTGACCGCAGAAGTGTAGATTACAGCCCTGTTATGAAGTCTCGGGCCAGAAAGGAAATCTGTAACATCAGCGGCATCATTTCCATCTAACAAACAGAATAACGGTATAAAAACAGAAAGTATCCAATTCAGTTGTCTTTGAAGCCTTGCATTCCTAGTGACCTCTGTGTTGATACCCATCTGATCTATGTATGGCCGTCGTTTGATTCTGTCGGGGTCACAGGTATCGGCAGATTCATGTGGACGAGGTGGCGGCGCCGGAGGGAGAGCTCACCCACGCTGGCTTCACAATGAAGCAATTATTGTTGTCATGACATCGCTGGTCTCTTGGTGGGAGGCGCTATGTGACGATGTGTGTCAGGATGACCTGTTGGACCTGTTGGCAGGTAGTCAAGCTTAGAAGCAACGGAATTCCTGACCATGAAACCGACGCCTGGAAAGCTTCTCTCTGTTGCTGATATACCTGACCAGTAGAAATTGTATCCGGCACCATGTTCTTTAAGGTTGCCTTCCCAATCCGGCACCATGTTCTTTGACGTTGCCTTCCCAATCCGGCACCATGTTCTTTGAGGTTGCATACCCAATCTTTTAAACCGTAAGATGTCAGAGGTTTCGCTTCCATGTCATATTTCTTTTTGAGGATTTTTTTTTTCCGATGGTGTGACTGTCCGTGCTATGACATTTGATGATGTGACTTGTCCGTGCTGTGACATTTGATGATGTGACTTGTCCGTGCTGTGACATTTGATGATGTGACTTGTCCGTGCTGTGATAGCTGATGATGTGACTTGTCCATGCTGTGTCATTTTCCCAGTGTGAGTCCGACAGCCCTGAGATGGCTCTGCGTGGTCGACTGGCCGCAATTATCACATTTAGTGGAACGTTGAACATGCTGGCATCACAGACCAGATGATTCGCCATTTGCATCGACATGCGTTTTTCCCACGATGCTCAGATCTAAGTCACTGAGTCGCCGCCATGCTATCGACGTTGGTTTTCCCACGATGCTCAGATCTAAGTCACTGAGTCACCGCCATGCTATCGACATGCGTTTTTTCCCACGATGCTCTCATCTAAGTCACTGAGTCACCGCCATGCTATCGACATGCGTTTTCCCACGATGCTCAGATCAAAGTCACTGAGTCACCGCCATGCTATCGACATGCGTTTTCCCCACGATGCTCAGATCAAAGTCACTGAGTCGCCGCCATGCTAACACCATGAAAGGGCCATGAAGGGCGATAATATTTCCATCGCTTTTGTTCCCAGTCGGTTGGAGTGCCCACTTAAGTGGTAGCACTTAAATGATTCAATAAAGCACTGTTTTGGAGGAGGCTGGGGTGCGACTGGGAAACGCCAATGGGATATCCAACAAAACGTTCGTTTTCGTTACAGTTCAGTTGTAGGTTTTCGTCTTGAGGGGATAAACAGTGAACCACTAAACGTTAACAACACAACATTGGAACATAAGCCATACCATAATATGAACAGGGTGTGTGTGTGTGTTTTTTTTTCATCATTTCTGGTGGTCCCCTGGTCACGATGAAGACATGTCTGTGCAGTCAGCAGTCTGTGCAGTCAGCAGTACACGGGAGTGGCTGTGGATTCTAAGGTGATCTGCAGAGTGTTGAGCAGACAGGACCCTGGAAGTCTGCTGTTGAGGCGGTAGTGGTGTTGTGCTTGGTGGCCACGCTGTCTGGCTGCCTGGGCTTTGAGGCGACACAGGGCACTGA
>JADBJO010025047.1:7500-20000 GCA_016801955.1 Conus betulinus
GTCAGAAAATGACTGCCGGTTGTTTTAGTTCTTGTAATAATTATTGTAATAGTTCGTCAACTGGTATCTGGTAATTATAATATAAAAAAAAGTTCATAGAAAAAGATGACAAAGGGCAGGCGACAGGGATGGCAATCAATGCAATGGCATCATTAGAGGGAGACTTTAACACTGCCATTTAAGTCATAGATTAGGTTCACATATGCGAATAATGGCAAGTAAGTGGTTACAACTTTCCCACGCTTTAAATCGAGGTGTGTTGGAGTCCTGCCTATGTCGGATAAGAACAAGCAGCACTGAGCATCATCAAACGATTCGGCAGCAGTGCAGCGTCTCCTTTGGTGGGTCGCCTCATGGCGACTTGACATCGACTGCTTCCTGTGGATTGCCAGTGTCGGGGATGCAGTGGGACAAAAATCAAAGAAACACTGCGAATGAGGAGCCAGAGTGAGTGTTGTAGGTGGGCAGCGCCACTGAAGAGGCATCAAAGAGGGGAGCAACAAAGTTATAGAACCCACAGGGACTCAGCACCACTGGCTAACATTGTCATCAAAGATGGGACCAACGACGTGTATAGAACCCACAGGGACTCAACACCACTGGCTAACATTGTCATCAAAGATGGGACCAACGACGTGTATAAAACCCACAGGGACTCAGAACCACTGGCTAACATTGTCATCAAAGATGGGACCAACGACGTGTATAGAACCCACAGGGACTCAGCACCACTGGCTAACATTGTCATCAAAGATGGGACTGAGCACCACTGGCTAACATTGTCATCAAGATGGGACTGAGCACCACTGGCTAACATTGTCATCAAAGATGGGACTGAGCACCACTGGCTAACATGAAAGATGGGACCAACAAAGTGTATAGAACCCACTGGGACTCGGCACCACTGGCTATCATTGCCAGTGGGTTCCAACAGTGAACTTGTTCGATCAGTTGTAGCCAGTATATAAAAAAAAAAAAACGCCTACAGCACAAACAATCCTGTCATGTACTATGTTCATATTCTCCATCCATCACACAGGATGTTGATGAACAACATGTAATGGCGAATTGGCAGACTTGTTATGCAGGTAAAGGGGACTCAATAGACTTCATTCCAATTGCAAAACAAGCAGTTTGATATTCGTTTAGATGCAAGGATGAAGCTATTCTTCACTCTGTTGACTGAAAAACAAGCCGTACCTAGTACAGACCTTAACCCCCCCCCCCCCCCTTCCTCCCCAATCCTGTCAACAGCTACGATTCAGTTACCACGATCCTATTATCTCCCAAACTGAAAGTCCTTGGAGAGGGAAGGAAACATAATCCGTTTGCCTGTTCCCGAAGCACGAGCCGTCTGACACAAAGAGCTGACAAAAGAAACCACAGATCTGACAGGGCATAGCCGGTAACGCGTTCTATTCACGCCACCACTCTGGCGTGGTGTAAACGCTAATTCCGACATTAGTTACTCGGAATGTAGAGCTGCGAATGGCTGGACAAGACCTCTGTTTTGTTCGGCAACATTGTCCAGACACTGGTACACAAGCCCTGTTCAGTTACTGCTGCCGACGTTGTCCTCTGGACGTCTGCTGGTTCACGTTGTCCGCAGATACTTAGGTCTTGGCCATCAGCACAGATTTAGTTTGTAGCGATTATTCTTCTGTTGAAAATCTTCTATCGTTCGTCTTCAGGAAACCCTGCTTTACCCTTTACTGTATGGGATGTGTCCCGTGAGAGACAGAGGAAGACAGAGAGACAGGGGATAAGGACAGACAGATAGGCAGACAGACAGATAGACAGACAGAAAATTGTTCCAGTCACTACATGTCTCAATCACGGAGACACAGACAAATGAGAACATGCTGTGTTGCTCAGACATCCATCGATCTCTGTAGGTCCCAGTCTGACAAAGAACGCTGGGTTTCTTTCATCGTGCATTCTTTGTTTGCGTTCCCTGACAAAGATGGTGTCGGCCTACAGACAAAAAGGGATGCTTCCCCATGAGGCCTGTCTAGTGTCAACATTTTTACTGTTTTCTATGTTGCACTTTCTAACCAAACCATGTCAGACAAACAGTTTGTTCGAAAAGAAAAAAGAAAGAAAGAAAAAGAAAAAAAAGAAAAAAGGCCGTGGCGAAGTGGTTAGCGTTGCAGACTCCCAGCTTGGAAATCATGGGTTCGATTTCCATAGAGCCATTTGTTTGAGGGATGTATCTACCCCCCCGACTGGCTTCTATCCGAGTTGAGTTCGCTTTGGGCTCCGTTGGGATGACTGGGACTGCGTTTTATCCAGTTAACGGATGCGTCTTTGAGAACGTTGACCAACACCACAGGTGTCTGTATCTCTCAGGTCTGGCTGACCGCAGAAGTGTAGATTACAGCCCTGTTATGAAGTCTCGGACCAGAAAGGAAATCTGTAACATCAGCGGCATCATTCCCATCTTATCGATCGGTATAAAAACCGAAAGTATCAAATTCAGTTGTCTTTGAAGCCTTGCATTCCTAGTGACCTCTGTTTTGATACCCATCTGATCTATGTATGGCCGTCGTTTGATTCTGTCGGGGTCACAGGTATCGGCATATTCATGTGGACGAGGTGGCGGCCTCCGGAGGGAAGACTCACCCACGCTGGCTTCACAATGAAGCAATTATTGTTGTCATGACATCGCTGGTCTCTTGGTGGGAGGCGCTATGTGACGATGTGATCAGGATGACCTGTTGGCAGATAGTCAAGCTTAGAAGCAACGGAATTCCTGACCATGAAACCGACGCCTGGAAAGCTTCTCTCTGTTGCTGATTTACCTGACCAGTAGAGATTGTATCCGGCACCATGTTCTTTGAGGTTGCCTTCCCAATCCGGCACCATGTTCTTTGAGGTTGCTTTCCCAATCCGGCACCATGTTCTTTGAGGTTGCCTTCCCAATCCGGCACCATGTTCTTTGAGGTTGCATACCCAATCTTTTAAACCGTAAGATGTTAGAGGTTTCGCTTCCATGTCATATTCTTTTTAAGGATTTTTTTTTCTGATGGTGTGACTGTCCGTGTGCTGTGACATTTTGATGATGTGAGTGTCCGTGCCGTGACATTTGATGATGTGACTTGTCCGTGCTGTGACATTTGATGAGGTGACTTGTCCGTGCCGTGACATTTGATGATGTGACTTGTCCGTGCCGTGACATTTGATGATGTGACTTGTCCGTGCTGTGACATTTTCTCAGTGTGAGTCCGACAGCTCTGAAAAGGCTCTGCGTGGTCGACTGGCCGCAGTTATCACATTTAGTGGAACGTCGGACATGCTGGCATCACAGACCAGATGATTCGCCATTTGCATCGACATGCGTTTTCCCACGATGCTCAGATCTAAGTCACTGAGTCACCACCATGCTATCGACATGCGTTTCCCACGATGCTCAGATCTAAGTCACTGAGTCACCGCCACGCTAATACCATGAAAGGGCCATGAAGGGCGATAATATTTCCATCGCTTTTGTTCCCAGTCGGTTGGAGTGCCCACTTAAGTGGTAGCACTTAAATGGATTCAATAAAGCCACTGGTTGGATGAGGCTGGGGGGACTGGGGCGACGCCAATGGGATATCCAACAAAACACTGGGGCAACGCCAATGGGATATCCAACAAAAACGCAAACGCCAGTGGCCACGCCAATGGGGTATCAAACAAACGACTGGGGCAACGGGCCCAACCACGACTGGGGCCACGCCATGGGATCAACAAAAAACTGGGGCAACGCCTGGGGTATCCAACAAAACAACTGGGGCAACGCCAATGGGATATCCAACAAAACGACTTCGCCAATGGGATACCAGTTCAAAGTTGTAGGTCGTTACCAGTTCAGTTGAGGTTTTCGGATAAACAGTGAACCACTAAAAGTTAACAACACAAACATTGGAACATAAGCCAAACCATAATATGAACGGGGTGTTGTTTTTTTGGTTTTTTTTTCATCATTTCTGGTGGTCCCCTGGTCACGAGGTAGAGGTAGACATGTCTGTGCGCAACAGTCAGCAGTCTGTGGAGTCAACAGTAGGACCCGGGAAGTGGCTGTGGATTCTAGCGGTGATCTGCAGAGTGTGAGCAGACAGGACCCTGGAAGTGCTGCTGTTGAGGCGGTAGCGGTCTCCGCTTGGTGGCCACCGCTGTCTGGCTGCCTGGCCTCTGGGGCGACACAGGGCACTGAAGTCTGCTGTTGAGGCTTGTAGCAGTCTCCGCTTGGGGGCCACGCTGTCTGGCTGCCTGGGCTTTGAGGCGACACGCCTCTTGGAGCGGTCCTCCGCTTCAGTGCGCATAAAGCCTTGCTCCCATTATGAACCGTGTGGCCATACCAGATCCAGGTCACTGTGGCTGACTGGTGAGGTAAGCAGCCGAATCATGAACAGGACTCGCTGACGAGTATACAGTCACGGTGTCTTGTCATACCAGCATCCAACAGCGCTCACATCTGTCGCTCACATTCTTCGTTTTTTCTCCCTGAAACCAGCATCGATATCTACTTTCCCTGTTTCTTTTGGACCATGGGATGCTTTTAAAACGACTTTTTCTCCCTACAACACAGGTATTCAATGGTTGTGTCAGAGCCTCTTTCTGTTTGTGATCACCTCCACCTCCTCCCCCCCCCCCCCCCCCCCCCTCCCCCCCTCCTCGTCCTCTCTAAAACAAATCCGTTTTCGGATCTTTTTGCCACATTACACGACACTTTCATCGGGGTCTTGTTTGCTCTGTGAGGAAAAGCAAACTGCAGGGGGTAAGGGTCGATTGTGTGACCAGCTAGCAGAATGGTGATGGTGGAATCCAGGCCTGACGCAGTTCTGTGACAGAGGACTATACCTTGTTGTCCTTTTCATTTTCTGCTTCCTGTTTCTGCGTCCCACATTTGAAATGGGCGTTCGATTTCGGTTAGTCTTCTGTTTGTTTCGTGGTTCTGCAGAGGCAGTTGCGTGCGTGCGTGCGTGCGTGCGTGCGTGCGTGCGTGCGTGCGTGTGTGTGTGTGTGTGTGTGTGTGGTGTGTGTGTGTGTGTGTGTGTGTGTTTGCGCGCATGTGTGCGTGCGTGTGTGCCTGCGTGCGTGCATTTGTGTGTATGCGTGGTGTGTGTGTGTGTGTGTGTGTGTGTGTGTGTGTGTGTGTGTGTGTTAAAGGTGGTGCGGCGGCGAGAGTGGTTAGGTATGTGGGTTTGGGGTGAATGACGGAGAGAGGGGGGGGGGGGGGGGGGGGGGGGACTGGGTGGCGCTGTAACGAATTTCACGAGCGAGCGTTGAGCGAACATGTAACGCCCGTTCCCATTCACCAGTGTCCATTCACTGGTCACTGTCTCTGGTCTTGAAATGGCAATGAGAAATGACAAATCGAAAGCCAGTCCAATCCATTGTCCCATTCACCAGTGTCCATCACACTGTTCACTGGTCTTGAAATGGCAATAAGAGATGACAAATCGAAAGCCAGTCCAATCCATGAAAATGGCGCACGACGGGAAACCGGGTAGCACATAATTTCTTACAGACGTGTTCCCTGTAAAGTCATTGAATTAGGAGTGTATTACGTGCACAGAAAAAAAAAAAACCAGCACAGTATCACGTTTATGTGAACCACGGCACCACGGAGAGAGAGAGAGTGTGGTCCCAATGAGTCCAGTGGTTTCTGATGAAACTGGGACTCAGAAGAGGGGCGGTTTATGCCTTCCATCTATACCATCACCGTCGCAACAGTTAAGCACATGCCCTCCCCACCCCCCCCCCCCCCCCCCCCCACCCCCACCCCCCTCCTCGTGAACTTCATGTTGGCTTATCACAACCTTCCACCAGGTGATGCTGGACGTCTATACCCTCATCAGATTCGGAACCGTCCCTTTCTCTATGAGCAGTTCCGTTCTCTGGATCGGCGTGGGCGGGTTTTGTTGTTGTTATTGTTGCTGCTGCTGCTGCTGTCGATGTTGTCGTTATTTTTGTATTCTTCATTTTTCCATTATCAAGAGCAACTGTTCAGATGATATGTAAGCGCATAAATATTGTCTCAGACTAAATCCTCATGCTCTCTCTCCCTCATCTCAGCCACCAGCACCAATATCTCTCTCTCTCTCTCTCTCTCTCTCTCTCTCTCTCTCTCTCTCTCTCTCTCTCTCTCTCTCTCTCTGATCCTCTCTCTCCCTATCTCTCTCTCTCTCTCCCATCCCCTCCCTCCTCTGTCTGTCTGTCTCCCTCTCTGTTTTTGCTCTCTCTCTCTCTCTCTCTCTCTCTCTCTCTCTCTCTCTCCTCTCTCTCTCTCTCTCTCTCTCTCTCCCCAACTCCCTCTGTCGGTCTGTCTGTCTGTCTCTCTCTCTCTCTCTCCCCACTCCCTCTGTCTGTCTGTCTGTCTGTCTGTCTGTCTGTCTGTCTCTCTCTCTCCTCTCTCTCTCTCTCTCTCTCTCTCTCTCTTACCTAACCCCCCCCCCCCCCCCCCCTCCCCCTACCCGTGCTTTTCGTCATGACATCAGAAGGTTAGCATCTGCCACTCGGCCCTCATTAAATTTTCAGTCGCTCATGATCTCAGTCACGGGATGTCCAAGTCAGATCTTCCACAGTCTCTTTTAGCCACAGTCTTTCTCAGGGTCGGTGCTGTTTTCAGTTTCTACATTATTCACAATAGTTAGCCAGGTTGACATGTCGGCGCTAATTGCCACAAACTCAGTGGTCAAGCTCCTTATCTGTCATTCCCTCCCTCCCTCTGCCTCCCCCCACCCTTCTCCTCCCTTCTACCCTATGCTCTTTCATCTACCCCCCCCCCCTCCTTTTCTCCTTCCTTCCTCCCTTCCCCCTCCCCTCTCTTTCTCTCTCTGTTCTGTCTTTCTTCCCCTTCTCTTTCTCCCCTCTCTCTCCACCCACCCCCCCACACACCCCACCCCACCCCACACACAAATACACTCACATACACGCACGCACGCACGCACATAAGCACGCACGTACGCACGCCCACCACACACGCGCACACACACACACACACACACACACACACACACACACACACACACACACACACACACACACTGACTGATGAAACCATTTGCTGTCAGGTTAACATAGTGTTGTACTGACAAAACCACACACACACACACACACACACAACACACACACACACACACACACACACACACACACCTCCATTCTTTTTGAGCCCTTGTTGATGATGGTGATGATGATGACGATGATGATGATGATGATGAGGGGGAGGTCCATTGATGATGACGTTAAAGGCGATGATGTTAAATGCAGAAAGGTCAACATGGTATGGAAATACAGGCCTCGAGGGCGCCTGTGCCTTTTACTCTCTTTCCGGAGGGGTGGTGGCGTGCATTTCAACAATGACCGTTCTTAACGTGCATTCTGGCCAGTGCCGCGGGTCCAGCCCTTCAGCAGTTAAAAAGCCAGCACCAGCTCTCCATTCCTGTCTTCTCCACCTCTGGGACACGTGTCCACCTCGTCCATACGGCTTCCAAAGGACAGGAGGAAAGGAGCAAGCAAGTCACCTGGACTGAAGCTCGTTGAACTGTTGAAAAATCTTGAAAAGTGTATGTAATAACGCCATACAATATGACCAAACGAATCGCAAACCAAAACACGACGCGATTTCTACCTATTGGGTCTTCTCCAGGCAAGATTAAACAAACACTCAGGACAACGAAAATGAAGAACGAGCAGTCACGAATCTCGTCAAATTCATTTGTCAGTGTGGGGGAAGAAAAGCAAGGATTCTAGCGCCCTCTTGCGCTGAATTTGACAAGATAAGTGACTGCTCGTTCTTGGTTTCCGTTGTCCTGAGTGTTGCTTGTCCTAGCTAAGTGGCTGCCATTCTGCCCTCGTTGTGATTCACACAGTCGCTGCAGTAGCCCGGCTACTGGTGTCAAGTTCTGATTTTCACGATCGCTCTAAGCGATCGTCTTTCTCAAGATCAATAATGTTTTTCCTTCCGTCTATTATTCAGACCAGTTGGCCCGTTATCATGTAATTGCTAATTGCCACAAACGCAGTCTCCATGCTCCTTATCCCATCTCCCTCTCTCTCTCTCTCTCTCTCTCGACGAGAGAGAGAGAGAGAGGTGGGGAGAGAGAGAGAGAGAGAGAGAGAGAGAGATGAGAGAGAGAGAAGAGAGAGAGAGAGAGAGAAACTTATTGCAGCAGTGCACTTAAATGGCAAAAATAAGAAAAAAAGATTAAAATTAGACAGAAAATTTAGCGATTTTTATGTACAAACGCAGCCGGCCACGGTCAAGGGTCTCAACAAAGTAAAAACAAAAAACAAAGTGATATGGATGTGTAAAAAGCACAGAGATGATTGGACGAAACAAGACCCAACAACAGAAGAACCGTGTGCGTGTCATTTCCAGAAGACCAGAAAACACAACGCCCTGTCGGGAACTCGTCTCCAAGGAGAGGCAGTCTTGCCGCAGACATGCCAAATCGGATTGAAAACAGCGCCAGTGTTCTCAAGAAACGGAACTTTTTTCTGGTTGAGAAAAGGGATCGAGGAGAGGCGTCTTAATGACACGAGGGGAATTTGTAAATAGAGAAAAGAAAAGAAATGACACGTTCAAAGAAGCCAAGAAATCCAAAATAACGGATGTTGTGCCCCTTGTTTGGGAAACCGCTTGCAGTTTTAGATAACTTTCCTTTCGAGGAACTAGTGCGGCGATGTTACCATTTCTTCCTTTCTTTCTTCTCCTTGATTTTTCTTTTCTTGTCGGGTTTGACGTCCTGAAAAAGGGTGAGAGTCGTGGTATGGCTTTTTGCGGTCGGCAGGGCTATGAGCAATAATACCTGTGACCCCGTCCGCAAAGGTCAGACCGCTTCACTGTGAGACCAGCAGATGGTCATACAGCAGTCTGTTGATCTTGACCACTTGCTGGTCTGCTTCTCACGTCATTTGTGACTGTCCAGTGCCCACCGGTTCCGTGAGGCATGGAAGCGCCACGAGATATCAAAGAACAATGATGACGTCAGCTGTCTGAGCTAATGTGCACGGGCGAAGAGCATGAAGGAAACAAAAAGGAGGAGAAAACCCCTGGGCATGTAGAAATAAACGCAGGACAAAGTTTTTTCTCCGTTTTTTTGTGATTTTTTTTTTTGCTTTATGTGTTTGTTTGTTTTTTGGGTGTGTGTTAAGTTCATGTTCATTGTAATCTCCATGTCGATGTGGTACGATTTTTGTTTTGAAACAGCGAGGAGAAATGACAATTACTGCATCTGCATTTTCAGTTAACTTAAAGGAATAACAGTTTTAGATTTGAATCAACCGAAATGGAGAACACTGTGCCTGAACAATATAGAGGACGACGATTATTGAATAATATGGAGGACGACGATTATTGAATAATATGGAGGACGACGATTGTTCAGTTAAAAAATCAAAAAAAGAACACTGTGTTTTCGTGAAAAAAACGGGTAATGTGTTGAAATAAGAACAACTATAGTGTTTTAAACATACGGAAAATAACATTGTATTCATGTTATGAGGAAAGTAAAAACATTGTGGGTGAACTATGTAATGGTATGGAAAGGACGGACACTGTCTGTATGATGTCTGAAGAAAGGATGAAGAAGAATGAAAGCTCGGTCACGAGCCAATCATATCTCCACTCCTTAACAGGCAGCTTTCAACCCCTTTCTGGGTGAGGCATCCCACGAATTGGACATCATGGATGTTGGATCGCACTTTAACATTTCTATGTTCAGCCAGGGAGTTCATTGGTTGTAAACCAGCACAAGACACAGAGGGAACCACAGAGGCCCAAGGCATAACACTTAGATCAACTCCCAATACTTGTGGTTAAGGCTTGGCTGCTGCGTACCAGGGGTCCCTACTGCAGCTAAAGTTCAGCGCTTCAAGCTGTCCATTCTGACACAAGTTGATTCCCTGCCCCACTCCCCGGGGACAGACTAAGGCCAGCTTGCCCTTCCAGCCAACAGCCAAGAAGGGTGCCGTTCACTTAATGGATCTGAATCCCTTCCTGCAGTCATAGAACATCTCACAGGTAATCTATCTCTCTCACGTTCTGAGGAGCGGTGATGGGCCCTTCCCTACCCTGCTGTCCAGTTTGAGAGGAGTTTGAACATCGATGTTGCTGGTGGCGAACCAGAGATCGGACCGCTCAGTACCAGCTGTACTCCCTAGTTCCATTGTTGTGAACACTTAAGGTTCTTGCCCATGTTGTGAACTCTTAGGGCCCTTTGCCCATGTTGTGAACTCTTAGGGTCCTTTGCCCATGTTGTGAACTCTTAGGGTCCTTTGCCCATGTTGTGAACTCTTAGGGTCCTTTGCCATGTTGTGAACACTTAGGGTCCTTTGCCCATGTTGTGAACACTTACGGTTTCTTTCGCGCACGTTGTGAACACTTACGGTTCTTTGCCCATGTCGTGAACACTTAGGGTTCTTTGCCTATGTCGTAAACACTTAGGGTTTCTTTGCCCATGTCGTAAACACTTAGGGTTCTTTGCCCATGTTGTGAAACACTTAGGGTTCTTTGCCCATGTCCTTTGCCCACGTTGTGAACACTTAGGGTTCTTTGCCCATGTTGTGAACACTTGGGGTTCTTTGCCCATGTCGTCTGAACACTTAGGGTTCTTTGCCCATGTTTGTGAACACTTGGGGTTCTTTGCCCACGTGTGAACACTTAGGGTTCTTTGCCCATGTTGTGAACACTTGGGGTTCTTTGCCCACGTTGTGAACACTTAGGGTTCTTTGCCTATGTCGTGTGAACACTTAGGGTTCTTTGCCCATGTTGTGAACACTTGGGGTTCTTTGCCCATGTTGTGAACACTTAGGGTTCTTTGCCCATGTTGTGAACACTTAGGGTTCTTTGCCCATGTTGTGAACACTTAGGGTTTTTGCCCCATGTTTGTGAACACTTAGGGTTCTTTGCCCATGTTGTGAACACCTAGGGTTCTTTGCCCATGTTGTGAACACTTAGGGTTCTTTGCCCATGTTGTGAACACTTAGGGTTCTTTGCCCATGTTGTGAACACTTAGGGTTCTTTGCCCATGTTGTGAACACTTAGGGTTCTTTGCCCATGTTGTGAACACTTAGGGTTCTTTGCCCATGTCCTTTGCCCACGTTTGTGAACACTTGGGGTTCTTTGCCCATGTTGTGAACACTTAGGGTTCTTTGCCCATGTCGTGTGAACACTTATGGTTCTTTGCCCATGTTGTGAACACTTGGGGTTCTTTGCCCACGTTGTGAACACTTAGGGTTCTTTGCCTATGTCGTGTGAACACTTGGGGTTCTTTGCCCATGTTGTGAACACTTAGGGTTCTTTGCCCATGTTGTGAACACTTGGGGTTCTTTGCCCATGTTGTGAACACTTGGGGTTCTTTGCCCATGTTGTGAACACTTAGGGTTCTTTGCCCATGTTGTGAACACTTAGGGTTCTTTGCCCATGTCGTGTGAACACTTAGGGTTCTTTGCCCATGTTGTGAACACTTAGGGTTTCTTTGCCCATGTTGTGAACACTTAGGGTTCTTTGCCCATGTTGTGAACACTTAGGGTTCTTTGCCCATGTCGTGTGAACACTTAGGGTTCTTTGCCCATGTTGTGAACACTTGGGGTTCTTTGCCCATGTTGCGCCCAATTTGAGGAGATGAGTGATTTGCTTGTTCTTCGTTTTCTTTGTCTTGAGTGTTGTCTGTCTTGTCTGAAGAAGACCAAAGAGGTTGAAACGCGTCGTGCTTCGTTTTGTATTGTGTTTGGCTCTGTCGTTCGTCGGAACAGTCATTTGAACTGTGAAGTTTGGTTGCCCAAGCTTAAAGGATCCACACCATGGCGCTGAAATCACTGCAGCTACTGACTGTGATGGAGAAAGGACACAGGTGCATCCCCTTCCAGTAACCTACCCTTGCCCTATACTTCCTCTCCACCCCAGTCTAGGCGAAGAGCTACCCCTAACGTGCACCCAGGCCCCGACCATGTAACCCTTGGGCACACACAATGGCCCGACCATATAACCCTTGGGCACACACATGGCCCGACCATATAAGCCTTGGGCACACACATGCCCCGACCATATAACCCTTGGATACACACATATAGTGTTGAAATTTGGATCACTTGAAGAAACCGAGATAACGTCAGCAAAATGTCCCTTAAAAACTTGGGGAGAGTCGCCGAGCGTGCCCAGGGGTCAGTGTGACTTGACCTGAAACGTTTCTTTGATGTTGCCATGCCAACGCGGTGAAGTGCGTGTCTATAGATGAAATGAATGTCTGTGTGGAAATGGGTTGATGAAATGAATGTCTGTGTGTGGAAATGGGTTGATGAAATGAGTGTCTGTGTGTGAAATGGTGTTGATGAAATGACGTGTCTGTGTGGAAATGGGTTGAAGCAATGAGTGTCTGTGTGGAAATAAGTTGATGAAATGAGTGTCTGTGTGGAAATGGGTTGATGAAAATGAATATGTGTGGAAATGGGTTGATGAAACGAGTGTCTGTGTGGAATTGGGTTGCTGAAATGAGTGTCTGTGTGGAAAT
>JADBJO010025048.1:0-24296 GCA_016801955.1 Conus betulinus
AACACCTAACTAGGTAACCATAGCAACATAATTATAAATAACTTGGCCCAAAGAGTTTACAAACATCGGGCCAGGCCAAAAAACCTTGGACCTCATTAATATGCAAAATGTCAAAGTTCGCTAACGTTTCTTCCCCTCGGCGACCGCATCACCTCCTAACCCACCACACCTCCGAAACGTAGCTCAACCGATCAACTGCTCCCATTCATTTACTGCAAATGCAACAGGATTTTCTTCTGCTGTTTCATCAGGCATGACCTGTTGTAGATTTACACTTAGACTCGTAGCACCTTCTCCTGATGTTCCAGACACAGATCCAGAGATTTCTATAGGATCCAAGCCACGCAAGATGCCGGTCTTGGTACTCCGAGTATGTCGACCAGTAGGCGGAGATGGATCCTCCAGAGCGATGTTCTTTGACAAGAACCCAGTGTGTGGCGCCACCACGAGTAAACACGAAGCTCGCCGTCCAGTATCAGATGGTTGTGCTCACCTTTTGCGAGCCAGGCTTTGTTCGAAAGCAAATCTGGAAGAATCCAGCAACCAGGGTTTCTCTGATACAAATGATTGTGTTCTTTATCTCCAAGTTTTCCATCATGCAGAACTCCAAGACCAGCTGAGTGAAAGGAATTCTTGAATATTCCTATTATTTTGTTGCTTCAAAATCACCATTCTCCCAGCCAGTATAACCTGACCATGGCTTTCCTTCAGCATCCACTCTTGGATTGGTGAAACGAAGAGTATTCTTCGTGATTTTGTACTGAGACAACACAAATGGTTTCTTTACAGTCATCCACCGAAAAGGGATGGATGCGTCCAGAGGGTCATGAAGCTTCGGTTTCTTGCCCATATTTTGTCTGCCACTCGTTTGCTGAATCCAATTATCTTTTACGAAGGCCAATTTTACAGACCTAACATCTCTGATAAAAATTTGCTTGCCAGCATTCATTTGTGTTCTTTTCAATATTCTACGTGGATAATACACCACTTTGTATCCTCGAAAGTAATGTCGAGGATACAGGTTCCAGATTGAAGACTTCATGTCCACTGTTGCGTCGTTGTCAGGCAGACATTTCTGATTGCTTGGACATAGCAATTCAAATCCAGGATTACTCACACTGCCTGAAGAATCTACTTTCCAAGTAAATACTAAATCTTTATTCTCCTTCCGTACAAAACATTGATTCCTATACAAATTCAAACGTCGAGCTTGGCATTTGTGGGCAATGGCACGACGTTTTCGCCTCCATCGACGGAGCCGTAGCCAGGTGTTGATCCTAGGGACATTGGCACGACGTCGAAGCCACCAGGCAACCATACGCCCGCCAGGGCGGTAGTTTCGACGGCGACCAACTCGTCGAACTGTCCGTCGAATCCCTTTTCCTGACATTTTGTTTTTGCCGCGCAGCATCCCATTTCTAGTACGATTTGTTCGTCTACGAAAAAACGACGAAATACCATCCTTCACCTTCAAAATTTTCAACTCAAATGACCTCAGACCAACAAACATATACTATTTATAGAATCCGGCCCATAGTCTTGGCCTGGACTGACGTTAAAAAAGTCGTCGGGCCAATCTATTTTTAGAACAACACACAAATATTAAGTATTGCGATTAAAGATATAAAGAATAATCGAGAGCATTTATCTTGAAACCGTTATGACGTCAAAACAAAATTACGTACATGACACTTCTGACACTTAATGACGTATCATGACATATACAAAAAAAATGACGACACACGCATGCGCGGTAACACTTCAGCGCGCTGCGGTCGTCATTTGCATCAAAACTTTCAGAGAGAAAGGACGTATCTCAGATACTCTCACTACACCTTCCAAGATGGCGGAAACGACCCGCGATCCAAAGGCGAAACATTGGGTTTTCACCCTCCACGATTATACAGATGACCATGAAGAAACACTGAAAGATTTTGCTAACAGCACACGAGTCCAATACATGATATATGGACACGAATTAGGAGCGCAAGGAACAACTCGTCACCTTCAAGGTTACTTCCAGGCGAACGGCAGACTCCGATTCACACAAATAAAAAAAAATCTCCAGCTACCCACAATTCATCTCGAGGTTGCCAAAGGAAACGCCGAGCAGAATAAAAGCTACTGCACGAAAGAAGACACTGCAGACTATGTGGAAATAGGAGATTTCACAACAACAACACCAAAGGGTCAACGCACCGACATCAAAAAAATGATACAGCAACTAAAAGACGGAGCAAAGGAAGAGGAAATGATCGATGATCACGGCATTGATTACCTCTCAAGGAAAAAACTACTAAGAGATGCAATCAAAGATTTGCAGAATGACAAAAATCAAGAAAAAATGCTTCAGAAATTTGACGACGGAAGACTCAAACCATGGCAAAAGAAAGCTCTCGGACGCCTCCTCACCAACCAAAACGACAGAAAGATACTTTTCATTATAGATGAAAAGGGCAACACCGGAAAGACATGGCTCAGCAAGTATCTCGTCTTCAAGTACGGAGCATTTTATACCAACTCCAGCTCGTACAACGACGTAATGTACGCATATGGCCAGCAGCAATTCGTAGTCTTTGACTTGTGCCGTGCAACCGGCCACACAATATCAACTATAAAAACCATGGAAAGTATGAAGAACGGAATAGTATTCTCAAAAAAATATGAGAGCACAATGCGAACCTTCGAAGAACCAAAAATAATCGTCATGATGAACAACTACCCAGAACTTGACAAGTTGTCAGACGACCGATGGGAAATAACAACCCCAGATGATCTCCAGGCAGAAGTGGACGCAAGATCAGCAAGAAAAAGAACATTGCACGAGAGAAATCCAGCACTTCAACAAACCCTACAAGAACAACTGGCAAAGCGGCAAAAAACCACGGACGCAACAGCGACTCATCACACAGAGATGACCAAAGCCAGCACATCCATCATGGATAAATACTCTGAATACGACGACGTCGAACACGCCACACCGGGACCATCAGACACACAACAATCCGTTCTACAATTCGTTGAAACTGAACAATTACCACATGACATACAACAAAATTTCGATGAACTCATGGCCTTCATAGAAAATGACAGTGACTTTGATGACATGCCAACGCTCACCAGAGAAGAGCCAATCACTGCTTAAAAAGCAAAGACTTTCGTTTCCAGTTCAAATTTTTATTTGCATGCCAATAAAAGAAAGTTTCCAGTTAAAATCATGTGTGGTCTGACGACGTAAGAATGATATTACTACGTAATAGACACATGTTTTAATCACACAAACTTTCATAAAATTAACACCTAACTAGGTAACCATAGCAACATAATTATAAATAACTTGGCCCAAAGAGTTTACAAACATCGGGCCAGGCCAAAAACCTTGGACCTCATTAATATGCAAAATGTCAAAGTTCGCTAACGTTTCTTCCCCTCGGCGACCGCATCACCTCCTAACCCACCACACCTCCGAAACGTAGCTCAACCGATCAACTGCTCCCATTCATTTACTGCAAATGCAACAGGATTTTCTTCTGCTGTTTCATCAGGCATGACCTGTTGTAGATTTACACTTAGACTCGTAGCACCTTCTCCTGATGTTCCAGACACGGATCCAGAGATTTCTATAGGATCCAAGCCACGCAAGATGCCGGTCTTGGTACTCCGAGTATGTCGACCAGTAGGCGGAGATGGATCCTCCAGAGCGATGTTCTTTGACAAGAACCCAGTGTGGCGCCACCACGAGTAAACACGAAGCTCGCCGTCCAGTATCAGATGGTCGTGCTCACCTTTTGCGAGCCAGGCTTTGTTCGAAAGCAAATCTGGAAGAATCCAGCAACCAGGGTTTCTCTGATACAAATGATTGTGTTCTTTATCTCCAAGTTTTCCATCATGCAGAACTCCAAGACCAGCTGAGTGAAGGAATTCTTGAATATTCCTATTATTTGTTGCTTCAAAATCACCATTCTCCCAGCCAGTATAACCTGACCATGGCTTTCCTTCAGCATCCACTCTTGGATGGTGAAACGAAGAGTATTCTTCGTGATTTTGTACTGAGACAACACAAATGGTTTCTTTACAGTCATCCACCGAAAAGGGATGGATGCGTCCAGAGGGTCATGAAGCTTCGGTTTCTTGCCCATATTTTGTCTGCCACTCGTTTGCTGAATCCAATTATCTTTTACGAAGGCCAATTTTACAGACCTAACATCTCTGATAAAAATTTGCTTGCCAGCATTCATTTGTGTTCTTTTCAATATTCTACGTGGATAATACACCCACTTGTATCCTCGAAAGTAATGTCGAGGATACAGGTTCCAGATTGAAGACTTCATGTCCACTGTTGCGTCGTTGTCAGGCAGACATTTCTGATTGCTTGGACATAGCAATTCAAATCCAGGATTACTCACACTGCCTGAAGAATCTACTTTCCAAGTAAATACTAAATCTTTATTCTCCTTCCGTACAAAACATTGATTCCTATACAAATTCAAACGTCGAGCTTGGCGTTTGTGGGCAATGGCACGACGTTTTCGCCTCCATCGACGGAGCCGTAGCCAGGTGTTGATCCTAGGGACATTGGCACGACGTCGAAGCCACCAGGCAACCATACGCCCGCCAGGGCGGTAGTTTCGACGGCGACCAACTCGTCGAACTGTCCGTCGAATCCCTTTTCCTGACATTTGTTTTTTTGCCGCGCAGCATCCCATTTCTAGTACGATTTGTTCGTCTACGAAAACGACGAAATACCATCCTTCACCTTCAAAATTTTCAACTCAAATGACCTCAGACCAACAAACATATACTATTTATAGAATCCGGCCCATAGTCTTGGCCTGGACTGACGTTAAAAAAGTCGTCGGGCCAATCTATTTTTTAGAACAACACACAAATATTAAGTATTGCGATTAAAGATATAAAGAATAATCGAGAGCATTTATCTTGAAAACCGTTATGACGTCAAAACAAAATTACGTACATGACACTTCTGACACTTAATGACGTATCATGACATATACAAAAAAAATGACGACACACGCATGCGCGGTAACACTTCAGCGCGCTGCGGTCGTCATTTGCATCAAAACTTTCAGAGAGAAAGGACGTATCTCAGATACTCTCACTACACCTTCCAAGATGGCGGAAACGACCCGCGATCCAAAGGCGAAACATTGGGTTTTCACCCTCCACGATTATACAGATGACCATGAAGAAACACTGAAAGATTTTGCTAACAGCACACGAGTCCAATACATGATATATGGACACGAATTAGGAGCGCAAGGAACAACTCGTCACCTTCAAGGTTACTTCCAGGCGAACGGCAGACTCCGATTCACACAAATAAAAAAAATCCTCCAGCTACCCACAATTCATCTCGAGGTTGCCAAAGGAAACGCCGAGCAGAATAAAAGCTACTGCACGAAAGAAGACACTGCAGACTATGTGGAAATAGGAGATTTCACAACAACAACCACCAAGGGTCAACGCACCGACATCAAAAAATGATACAGCAACTAAAAGACGGAGCAAAGGAAGAGGAAATGATCGATGATCACGGCATTGATTACCTCTCAAGGAAAAAACTACTAAGAGATGCAATCAAAGATTTGCAGAATGACAAAAATCAAGAAAAAATGCTTCAGAAATTTGACGACGGAAGACTCAAACCATGGCAAAAGAAAGCTCTCGGACGCCTCATCAACCAAACGACAGAAAGATACTTTTCATTATAGATGAAAAGGGGGCAACACGGAAAGACATGGCTCAGCAAGTATCTCGTCTTCAAGTACGGAGCATTTTATACCAACTCCAGCTCGTACAACGACGTAATGTACGCATATGGCCAGCAGCAATTCGTAGTCTTTGACTTGTGCCGTGCAACCGGCCACAATATCAACTATAAACCATGGAAAGTATGAAGAACGGAATAGTATTCTCAAAAAAATATGAGAGCACAATGCGAACCTTCGAAGAACCAAAAATAATCGTCATGATGAACAACTACCCAGAACTTGACAAGTTGTCAGACGACCGATGGGAAATAACAACCCCAGATGATCTCCAGGCAGAAGTGGACGCAAGATCAGCAAGAAAAAGAACATTGCACGAGAGAAATCCAGCACTTCAACAAACCCTACAAGAACAACTGGCAAAGCGGCAAAAAAACCACGGACGCAACAGCGACTCATCACACAGAGATGACCAAAGCCAGCACATCCATCATGGATAAATACTCTGAATACGACGACGTCGAACACGCCACACCGGGACCATCAGACACACAACAATCCGTTCTACAATTCGTTGAAACTGAACAATTACCACATGACATACAACAAAATTTCGATGAACTCATGGCCTCATAGAAAATGACAGTGACTTTGATGACATGCCAACGCTCACCAGAGAAGAGCCAATCACTGCTTAAAAAGCAAAGACTTTCGTTTCCAGTTCAAATTTTTATTTGCATGCCAATAAAAGAAAGTTTCCAGTTAAAATCATGTGTGGTCTGACGACGTAAGAATGATATTACTACGTAATAGACACATGTTTTAATCACACAAACTTTCATAAAATTAACACCTAACTAGGTAACCATAGCAACATAATTATAAATAACTTGGCCCAAAGAGTTTACAAACATCGGGCCAGGCCAAAAAACCTTGGACCTCATTAATATGCAAAATGTCAAAGTTCGCTAACGTTTCTTCCCCTCGGCGACCGCATCACCTCCTAACCCACCACACACCTCCGAAACGTAGCTCAACCGATCAACTGCTCCCATTCATTTACTGCAAATGCAACAGGATTTTCTTCTGCTGTTTCATCAGGCATGACCTGTTGTAGATTTACACTTAGACTCGTAGCACCTTTCTCCTGATGTTCCAGACACAGATCAGTTGATTTCTATAGGATCCAAGCCACGCAAGATGCCGGTCTTGGTACTCGAGTATGTCGACCCGGTAGGCGGAGATGGATCCTCCAGAGCGATGTTCTTTGACAAGAGGTCCCAGTGTGGCGCCACCACGAGTAAACACGAAGCTCGCCGTCCAGTATCATATGGTCGTGCTATGAGGGTGAAAACCCAATTTTTCGCCTTGGATCGCGGGTCGTTTGTGCCATCTTGGAAGGTAGTAATATCATTCTTATCTGAGATACGTCCTTTCTCTCTGAAAGTTTTGATGGCAAATGAAAACCGCAGCGCGCTGGAAACGACCCGTCGATGCTTTTTAAACATTGGGTTTTCACCCTCCACGATTATACAGATGACCATCAAGAAACACTGAAAAATTTTGCTGAAGCACACGAGTCCAATACATGATATATGGACACGAATTAGGAGCGCAAGGAACAATTGTGTGTTGATGGTGTGTGGCTCGTTCACCTTCAAGGTTACTTCCAGGCGAACGGCAGACTCCGATTCACAGTAAATAAAAAAAATCCTCCAGCTACCCACAATTCATCTCGAGGTTGCCAAAGGAAACGCCGAGCAGAATAAAAGCTACTGCACGAAAGAAGACACTGCAGACTTTGTGTGAAATAGGAGATTTCACAACGTGCACCACCAAGGGTCAACGCACCGACATCAAAAAAATGATACAGCAACTAAAAGACGGAGCAAAGGAAGAGGAAATGATCGATGATCACGGCATTGATTACCTCTCAAGGAAAAAACTACTAAGAGATGCAATCAAAGATTTGCAGAATGACAAAAATCAAGAAAAAATGCTTCAGAAATTTTGACGACGGAAGTTCTTCAACCATGGCAAAAGAAGCTCTCGGACGCCTCATCACACCAAAACGACAGAAAGATACTTTTCATTATAGATGAAAAGGGCAACACCGGAAAGACATGGCTCAGCAAGTATCTCGTCTTCAAGTACGGAGCATTTTATACCAACTCCAGCTCGTACAACGACGTAATGTACGCATATGGCCAGCAGCAATTCGTAGTCTTGACTTGTGCCGTGCAACCGGCCACAATATCAACTATAAAACCATGGAAAGTATGAAGAACAGAATAGTATTCTCAAAAAATATTCCTTGAGAGCACAATGCGAACCTTCGAAGAACGAAAAATAATCGTCATGATGAACAACTACCCAGAACTTGACAATTTGTCAGACGACCGATGCGGGAAATAACAACCCCAGATGATCTCCAGGCAGAAGTGGACGCAAGATCAGCAGAAAAAGAACATTGCACGAGAGAAATCCAGCACTTCAAACAACCCTACAAGAACAACTGGCAAAGCGGCAAAAAACCACGGACGCAACAGCGACTCATCACACAGAGATGACCAAAGCCAGCACATCCATCATGGATAAATACTCTGAATACGACGACGTCGAACACGCCACACCGGGACCATCAGACACACAACAATCCGTTCTACAATTCATGAAACTGAACAATTACCACATGACATACAACAAAATTTCGATGAACTCATGGCCTTCATAGAAATTGACAGTGACTTTGATGACATGCCAAACTCACCAGAGAAGAAATCACTGCTTAAAAAGCAAAGACTTTCGTTTCCAGTTCAAATTTTTATTGCATGCCAATAAAAGAAAGTTTCCAAAGTTAAAATCATGTGTGGGTCTGACGACGTAAGAATGATATTACTACGTAATAGACGGCGAGCTTGTGTTAATCACACAAACTTTCATAAAATTAACACCTAACTAGGAACCATAGCAACATAATATAAATAACTTGGCCAAAGAGTTTACAACATCGGGCCAGGCCAAAAAACCTTGGACCTCATTAATATGCAAAATGTCAAAGTTCGCTAACGTTTCTTCCCCTCGGCGACCGCATCACCTCCTAACCCACCACACCTCCACGTAGCTCAACCGATCAACTGCTCCCATTCATTTAAAGGTGCTACGAGTCTAAGTGTAAATCTACAACAGGTCATGCCTGATGAAACAGCAGAAGAAAATCCTGTTGCATTTGCAGTAAATGAATGGGAGCAGTTGATCGGTTGAGCTACGTTTCGGAGGTGTGGTGGGTTAGGAGGTGATGCGGTCGCCGAGGGGAAGAAACGTTAGCGAACTTTGACATTTTGCATATTAATGAGGTCCAAGGGTTTTTTGGCCTGGCCCGATGTTTGTAAACTCTTTGGGCCAAGTTATTTATAATTATGTTGCTATGGTTACCTAGTTAGGTGTTAATTTTATGAAAGTTTGTGTGATTAAAACATGTGTCTATTACGTAGTAATATCATTCTTACGTCGTCAGACCACACATGATTTTAACTGGAAACTTTCTTTTATTGGCATGCAAATAAAAATTTGAACTGGAAACGAAAGTCTTTGCTTTTTAAGCAGTGATTGGCTCTTCTCTGGTGAGCGTTGGCATGTCATCAAAGTCACTGTCATTTTTCTATGAAGGCCATGAGTTCATCGAAAATTTTTGTTGTATGTCATGTGGTAATTGTTCAGTTTCAACGAATTGTAGAACGGATTGTTGTGTGTCTGATGGTCCCGGTGTGGCGTGTTCGACGTCGTCGTATTCAGAGTATTTATCCATGATGGATGTGCTGGCTTTGGTCATCTCTGTGTGATGAGTCGCTGTTGCGTCCGTGGGTTTTTTGCCGCTTTGCCAGTTGTTCTTGTAGGGTTTGTTGAAGTGCTGGATTTCTCTCGTGCAATGTTCTTTTTCTTGCTGATCTTGCGTCCACTTCTGCCTGGAGATCATCTGGGGTTGTTATTTCCCATCGGTCGTCTGACAACTTGTCAAGTTCTGGGTAGTTGTTCATCATGACGATTATTTTTGGTTCTTCGAAGGTTCGCATTGTGCTCTCATATTTTTTTGAGAATACTATTCGTTCTTCATACTTTCCATGGTTTTATAGTTGATATTGTGGCCGGTTGCACGGCACAAGTCAAAGACTACGAATTGCTGCTGGCCATATGCGTACATTACGTCGTTGTACGAGCTGGAGTTGGTATAAAATGCTCCGTACTTGAAGACGACGAGATACTTGCTGAGCCATGTCTTTCCGGTGTTGCCCTTTTCATCTATAATGAAAAGTATCTTTCTGTCGTTTTGGTTGATGAGGCGTCCGAGAGCTTTCTTTTGCCATGGTTTGAGTCTTCCGTCGTCAAATTTCTGAAGCATTTTTTCTTGATTTTTGTCATTCTGCAAATCTTTGATTGCATCTCTTAGTAGTTTTTTTCCTTGAGAGGTAATCAATGCCGTGATCATCGATCATTTCCTCTTCCTTTGCTCCGTCTTTTAGTTGCTGTATCATTTTTTTGATGTCGGTGCGTTGACCCTTGGTGGTTGTTGTTGTGAAATCTCCTATTTCCACATAGTCTGCAGTGTCTTCTTTCGTGCAGTAGCTTTTATTCTGCTCGGCGTTTCCTTTGGCAACCTCGAGATGAATTGTGGGTAGCTGGAGGATTTTTTTTTATTTGTGTGAATCGGAGTCTGTCTGCCGTTCGCCTGGAAGTAACCTTGAAGGTGACGAGTTGTTCCTTGCGCTCCTAATTCGTGTCCATATATCATGTATTGGACTCGTGTGCTGTTAGCAAAATTTTTCAGTGTTTTCTGATGGTCATCTGTATAATCGTGGAGGGTGAAAACCCAATGTTTCGCCTTTGGATCGCGGGTCGTTTCCGCCATCTTGGAAAGGTGTAGTGAGAGTATCTGAGATACGTCCTTTCTCTCTGAAAGTTTTGATGCAAATGACGACCGCAGCGCGCTGAAGTGTTACCGCGCATGCGTGTGTCGTCATTTTTTTTTGTATATGTCATGATACGTCATTAAGTGTCAGAAGTGTCATGTACGTAATTTTGTTTTGACGTCATAACGGTTTCAAGATAAATGCTCTCGATTATTCTTTATATCTTTAATCGCAATACTTAATATTTGTGTGTTGTTCTAAAAATAGAGATTGGCCCGACGACTTTTTTAACGTCAGTCCAGGCCAAGACTATGGGCCGGATTCTATAAATAGTATATGTTTGTTGGTCTGAGGTCATTTGAGTTGAAAATTTTGAAGGTGAAGGATGGTATTTCGTCGTTTTCGTAGACGAACAAATCGTACTAGAAATGGGATGCTGCGCGGCAAAAAACAAATGTCAGGAAAAGGGATTCGACGGACAGTTCGACGAGTTGGTCGCCGTCGAAACTACCGCCCTGGCGGGCGTATGGTTGCCTGGTGGCTTCGACGTCGTGCCAATGTCCCTAGGATCAACACCTGGCTACGGCTCCGTCGATGGAGGCGAAAACGTCGTGCCATTGCCCACAAACGCCAAGCTCGACGTTTGAATTTGTATAGGAATCAATGTTTTGTACGGAAGGAGAATAAAGATTTAGTATTTACTTGGAAAGTAGATTCTTCAGGCAGTGTGAGTAATCCTGGATTTGAATTGCTATGTCCAAGCAATCAGAAATGTCTGCCTGACAACGACGCAACAGTGGACATGAAGTCTTCAATCTGGAACCTGTATCCTCGACATTACTTTCGAGGATACAAAGTGGTGTATTATCCACGTAGAATATTGAAAAGAACACAAATGAATGCTGGCAAGCAAATTTTTATCAGAGATGTTAGGTCTGTAAAATTGGCCTTCGTAAAAGATAATTGGATTCAGCAAACGAGTAGCAGACAAAATATGGGCAAGAAACCGAAGCTTCATGACCCTCTGGACGCATCCATCCCTTTTCGGTGGATGACTGTAAAGAAACCATTTGTGTTGTCTCAGTACAAAATCACGAAGAATACTCTTCGTTTCACCAATCCAAGAGTGGATGCTGAAGGAAAGCCATGGTCAGGTTATACTGGCTGGGAGAATGGTGATTTTGAAGCAACAAATAATAGGAATATTCAAGAATTCCTTCACTCAGCTGGTCTTGGAGTTCTGCATGATGGAAAACTTGGAGATAAAGAACACAATCATTTGTATCAGAGAAACCCTGGTTGCTGGATTCTTCCAGATTTGCTTTCGAACAAAGCCTGGCTCGCAAAAGGTGAGCACGACCATCTGATACTGGACGGCGAGCTTCGTGTTTACTCGTGGTGGCGCCACACTGGGTTCTTGTCAAAGAACATCGCTCTGGAGGATCCATCTCCGCCTACTGGTCGACATACTCGGAGTACCAAGACCGGCATCTTGCGTGGCTTGGATCCTATAGAAATCTCTGGATCCGTGTCTGGAACATCAGGAGAAGGTGCTATGAGTCTAAGTGTAAATCTACAACAGGTCATGCCTGATGAAACAGCAGAAGAAAATCCTGTTGCATTTGCAGTAAATGAATGGGAGCAGTTGATCGGTTGAGCTACGTTTCGGAGGTGTGGTGGGTTAGGGAGGTGATGCGGTCGCCGAGGGGAAGAAACGTTAGCGAACTTTGACATTTTGCATATTAATGAGGTCCAAGGTTTTTTGGCCTGGCCCGATGTTTGTAAACTCTTTGGGCCAGTTATTTATAATTATGTTGCTATGGTTACCTAGTTAGGTGTTAATTTTATGAAAGTTTGTGTGATTAAAACATGTGTCTATTACGTAGTAATATCATTCTTACGTCGTCAGACCACACATGATTTTAACTGGAAACTTTCTTTTATTGGCATGCAAATAAAAATTTGAACTGGAAACGAAAGTCTTTGCTTTTTAAGCAGTGATTGGCTCTTCTCTGGTGAGCGTTGGCATGTCATCAAAGTCACTGTCATTTTCTATGAAGGCCATGAGTTCATCGAAATTTTTTGTATGTCATGTGGTAATTGTTCAGTTTCAACGAATTGTAGAACGGATTGTTGTGTGTCTGATGGTCCCGGTGTGGCGTGTTCGACGTCGTCGTATTCAGAGTATTTATCCATGATGGATGTGCTGGCTTTGGTCATCTCTGTGTGATGAGTCGCTGTTGCGTCCGTGGTTTTTTGCCGCTTTGCCAGTTGTTCTTGTAGGGTTTGTTGAAGTGCTGGATTTCTCTCGTGCAATGTTCTTTTTCTTGCTGATCTTGCGTCCACTTCTGCCTGGAGATCATCTGGGGTTGTTATTTCCCATCGGTCGTCTGACAACTTGTCAAGTTCTGGGTAGTTGTTCATCATGACGATTATTTTTGGTTCTTTTGACCTCAGACCAACAAACATATACTTTTTATAGAATCCGGCCCATAGTCTTGGCCTGGACTGACGTTTAAAAAAGTCGTCGGGCCAATCTATTTTTAGAACAACACACAAATATTAAGTATTGCGATTAAAGATATAAAGAATAATCGAGAGCATTTATCTTGAAACCGTTATGACGTCAAAACAAAATTACGTACATGACACTTCTGACACTTAATGACGTATCATGACATATACAAAAAAAATGACGACACACGCATGCGCGGTAACACTTCAGCGCGCTGCGGTCGTCATTTGCATCAAAACTTTCAGAGAGAAAGGACGTATCTCAGATACTCTCACTACACCTTCCAAGATGGCGGAAACGACCCGCGATCCAAAGGCGAAACATTGGGTTTTCACCCTCCACGATTATACAGATGACCATGAAGAAAACACTGAAAGATTTTGCTAACAGCACACGAGTCCAATACATGATATATGGACACGAATTAGGAGCGCAAGGAACAACTCGTCACCTTCAAGGTTACTTCCAGGCGAACGGCAGACTCCGATTCACACAAATAAAAAAAAAAATCCTCCAGCTACCCACAATTCATCTCGAGGTTGCCAAAGGAAACGCTGAGCAGAATAAAAGCTACTGCACGAAAGAAGACACTGCAGACTATGTGGAAATAGGAGATTTCACAACAACAACCACCAAGGGTCAACGCACCGACATCAAAAAAATGATACAGCAACTAAAAGACGGAGCAAAGGAAGAGGAAATGATCGATGATCACGGCATTGATTACCTCTCAAGGAAAAAACTACTAAGAGATGCAATCAAAGATTTGCAGAATGACAAAAATCAAGAAAAAATGCTTCAGAAATTTGACGACGGAAGACTCAAACCATGGCAAAAGAAAGCTCTCGGACGCCTCATCAACCAAAACGACAGAAAGATACTTTTCATTATAGATGAAAAGGGCAACACCGGAAAGACATGGCTCAGCAAGTATCTCGTCTTCAAGTACGGAGCATTTTATACCAACTCCAGCTCGTACAACGACGTAATGTATGCATATGGCCAGCAGCAATTCGTAGTCTTTGACTTGTGCCGTGCAACCGGCCACAATATCAACTATAAAACCATGGAAAGTATGAAGAACGAATAGTATTCTCTCAAAAAAATATGAGAGCACAATGCGAACCTTCGAAGAACCAAAAATATCGTCATGATGAACAACTACCCAGAACTTGACAAGTTGTCAGACGACCGATGGGAAATAACAACCCCAGATGATCTCCAGGCAGAAGTGGACGCAAGATCAGCAAGAAAAAGAACATTGCACGAGAGAAATCCAGCACTTCAACAAACCCTACAGAGACAACTGGCAAAGCGGCAAAAAACCACGGACGCAACAGCGACTCATCACACAGAGATGACCAAAGCCAGCACATCCATCATGGATAAATACTCTGAATACGACGACGTCGAACACGCCACACCGGGACCATCAGACACACACAACAATCCGTTCTACAATTCGTTGAAACTGAACAATTACCACATGACATACAACAAAATTTCGATGAACTCATGGCCTTCATAGAAAATGACAGTGACTTTGATGACATGCCAACGCTCACCAGAGAAGAGCCAATCACTGCTTAAAAAGCAAAGACTTTCGTTTCCAGTTCAAATTTTTATTTGCATGCCAATAAAAGAAAGTTTCCAGTTAAAATCATGTGTGGTCTGACGACGTAAGAATGATATTACTACGTAATAGACACATGTTTTAATCACACAAACTTTCATAAAATTAACACCTAACTAGGTAACCATAGCAACATAATTATAAATAACTTGGCCCAAAGAGTTTACAAACATCGGGCCAGGCCAAAAAACCTTGGACCTCATTAATATGCAAAATGTCAAAGTTCGCTAACGTTTCTTCCCCTCGGCGACCGCATCACCTCCTAACCCACCACACCTCCGAAACGTAGCTCAACCGATCAACTGCTCCCATTCATTTACTGCAAATGCAACAGGATTTTTTCTTCTGCTGTTTCATCAGGCATGACCTGTTGTAGATTTACACTTAGACTCATAGCACCTTCTCCTGATGTTCCAGACACGGATCCAGAGATTTCTATCGCTGACACTTAATGACGTATCATGACATATACAAAAAAAATGATGACGACACACGCATGCGCGGTAACACTTCAGCGCGCTGCGGTCGTCATTTGCATCAAAACTTTCAGAGAGAAAGGACGTATCTCAGATACTCTCACTACACCTTCCAAGATGGCGGAAACGACCCGCGATCCAAAGGCGAAACATTGGTTTTCACCCTCCACGATTATACAGATGACCATCAAGAAACACTGAAAAATTTTGCTAACAGCACACGAGTCCAATACATGATATATGGACACGAATAGGAGCGCAAGGAACAACTCGTCACCTTCAAGGTTACTTCCAGGCGAACGGCAGACTCCGATTCACACAAATAAAAAAAATCCTCCAGCTACCCACAATTCATCTCGAGGTTGCCAAAGGAAACGCCGAGCAGAATAAAAGCTACTGCACGAAAGAAGACACTGCAGACTATGTGGAAATAGGAGATTTCACAACAACAACCACCAAGGGTCAACGCACCGACATCAAAAAAATGATACAGCAACTAAAAGACGGAGGCAAAGGGAGAGGAAATGATCGATGATCACGGCATTGATTACCTCTCAAGGAAAAAACTACTAAGAGATGCAATCAAAGATTTGCAGAATGACAAAAATCAAGAAAAAATGCTTCAGAAATTTGACGACGGAAGACTCAAACCATGGCAAAAGAAAGCTCTCGGACGCCTCATCAACCAAAACGACAGAAAGATACTTTTCATTATAGATGAAAAGGGCAACACCGGAAAGACATGGCTCAGCAAGTATCTCGTCTTCAAGTACGGAGCATTTTATACCAACTCCAGCTCGTACAACGACGTAATGTACGCATATGGCCAGCAGCAATTCGTAGTCTTTGACTTGTGCCGTGCAACCGGCCACAATATCAACTATAAAACCATGGAAAGTATGAAGAACAGAATAGTATTCTCAAAAAAATATGAGAGCACAATGCGAACCTTCGAAGAACCAAAATAATCGTCATGATGAACAACTACCCAGAACTTGACAAGTTGTCAGACGACCGATGGGAAATAACAACCCCAGATGATCTCCAGGCAGAAGTGGACGCAAGATCAGCAAGAAAAAGAACATTGCACGAGAGAAATCCAGCACTTCAACAAACCCTACAAGAACAACTGGCAAAGCGGCAAAAAACCACGGACGCAACAGCGACTCATCACACAGAGATGACCAAAGCCAGCACATCCATCATGGATAAATACTCTGAATACGACGACGTCGAACACGCCACACCGGGACCATCAGACACACAACAATCCGTTCTACAATTCGTTGAAACTGAACAATTACCACATGACATACAACAAAATTTCGATGAACTCATGGCCTTCATAGAAAATGACAGTGACTTTGATGACATGCCAACGCTCACCAGAGAAGAGCCAATCACTGCTTAAAAAGCAAAGACTTTCGTTTCCAGTTCAAATTTTTTTATTTGCATGCCAATAAAAGAAAGTTTCCAGTTAAAATCATGTGTGGTCTGACGACGTAAGAATGATATTACTACGTAATAGACACATGTTTTAATCACACAAACTTTCATAAAATTAACACCTAACTAGGTAACCATAGCAACATAATTATAAATAACTTGGCCCAAAGAGTTTACAAACATCGGGCCAGGCCAAAAAACCTTGGACCTCATTAATATGCAAAATGTCAAAGTTCGCTAACGTTTCTTCCCCTCGGCGACCGCATCACCTCCTAACCCACCACACCTCCGAAACGTAGCTCAACCGATCAACTGCTCCCATTCATTTACTGCAAATGCAACAGGATTTTCTTCTGCTGTTTCATCAGGCATGACCTGTTGTAGATTTACACTTAGACTCGTAGCACCTTCTCCTGATGTTCCAGACACGGATCCAGAGATTTCTATAGGATCCAAGCCACGCAAGATGCCGGTCTTGGTACTCCGAGTATATGTCGACCAGTAGGCGGAGATGGATCCTCCAGAGCGATGTTCTTTGACAAGAACCCAGTGTGGCGCCACCACGAGTAAACACGAAGCTCGCGTCCAGTATCAGATGGTCGTGCTCACCTTTTGCGAGCCAGGCTTTGTTCGAAAGCAAATCTGGAAGAATCCAGCAACCAGGGGTTTCTCTGATACAAATGATTGTGTTCTTTATCTCCAAGTTTTCCATCATGCAGAACTCCAAGACCAGCTGAGTGAAGGAATTCTTGAATATTCCTATTATTTGTTGCTTCAAAATCACCATTCTCCCAGCCAGTATAACCTGACCATGGCTTTCCTTCAGCATCCACTCTTGGATTGGTGAAACGAAGAGTATTCTTCGTGATTTTGTACTGAGACAACACAAATGGTTTCTTTACAGTCATCCACCGAAAAGGGATGGATGCGTCCAGAGGGTCATGAAGCTTCGGTTTCTTGCCATATTTTGTCTGCCACTCGTTTGCTGAATCCAATTATCTTTTACGAAGGCCAATTTTACAGACCTAACATCTCTGATAAAAATTTGCTTGCCAGCATTCATTTGTGTTCTTTTCAATATTCTACGTGGATAATACACCACTTTGTATCCTCGAAAGTAATGTCGAGGATACAGGTTCCAGATTGAAGACTTCATGTCCACTGTTGCGTCGTTGTCAGGCAGACATTTCTGATTGCTTGGACATAGCAATTCAAATCCAGGATTACTCACACTGCCTGAAGAATCTACTTTCCAAGTAAATACTAAATCTTTATTCTCCTTCCGTACAAAACATTGATTCCTATACAAATTCAAACGTCGAGCTTGGCGTTTGTGGGCAATGGCACGACGTTTTCGCCTCCATCGACGGAGCCGTAGCCAGGTGTTGATCCTAGGGACATTGGCACGACGTCGAAGCCACCAGGCAACCATACGCCCGCCAGGGCGGTAGTTTCGACGGCGACCAACTCGTCGAACTGTCCGTCGAATCCCTTTTCCTGACATTTGTTTTTTGCCGCGCAGCAGCATCCCATTTCTAGTACGATTTGTTCGTCTACGAAAACGACGAAATACCATCCTTCACCTTCAAAATTTTCAACTCAAATGACCTCAGACCAACAAACATATACTATTTATAGAATCCGGCCCATAGTCTTGGCCTGGACTGACGTTAAAAAAGTCGTCGGGCCAATCTATTTTTAGAACAACACACAAATATTAAGTATTGCGATTAAAGATATAAAGAATAATCGAGAGCATTTATCTTGAAACCGTTATGACGTCAAAACAAATTACGTACATGACACTTCTGACACACTTAATGACGTATCATGACATATACAAAAAAAATGACGACACACGCATGCGCGGTAACACTTCAGCGCGCTGCGGTCGTCATTTGCATCAAAACTTTCAGAGAGAAAGGACGTATCTCAGATACTCTCACTACACCTTCCAAGATGGCGGAAACGACCCGCGATCCAAAGGCGAAACATTGGGTTTTCACCCTCCACGATTATACAGATGACCATGAAGAAACACTGAAAATTTTGCTAACAGCACACGAGTCCAATACATGATATATGGACACGAATTAGGAGCGCAAGGAACAACTCGTCACCTTCAAGGTTACTTCCAGGCGAACGGCAGACTCCGATTTCACACAAATAAAAAAAATCCTCCAGCTACCCACAATTCATCTCGAGGTTGCCAAAGGAAACGCCGAGCAGAATAAAAGCTACTGCACGAAAGAAGACACTGCAGACTATGTGGAAATAGGAGATTTCACAACAACAACCACCAGGGTCAACGCACCGACATCAAAAAAAAATGATACAGCAACTAAAAGACGGAGCAAAGGAAGAGGAAATGATCGATGATCACGGCATTGATTACCTCTCAAGGAAAAAACTACTAAGAGATGCAATCAAAGATTTGCAGAATGACAAAAATCAGAAAAAATGCTTCAGAAATTTGACGACGGAAGACTCAAACCATGGCAAAAGAAAGCTCTCGGACGCCTCATCAACCAAAACGACAGAAAGATACTTTTCATTATAGATGAAAAGGGCAACACCGGAAAGACATGGCTCAGCAAGTATCTCGTCTTCAAGTACGGAGCATTTTATACCAACTCCAGCTCGTACAACGACGTAATGTACGCATATGGCCAGCAGCAATTCGTAGTCTTTGACTTGTGCCGTGCAACCGGCCACAATATCAACTATAAAACCATGGAAAGTATGAAGAACGGAATAGTATTCTCAAAAAAATATGAGAGCACAATGCGAACCTTCGAAGAACCAAAATAATCGTCATGATGAACAACTACCCAGAACTTGACAAGTTGTCAGACGACCGATGGGAAATACAACCCCAGATGATCTCCAGGCAGAAGTGGACGCAAGATCAGCAAGAAAAAGAACATTGCACGAGAGAAATCCAGCACTTCAACAAACCCTACAAGAACAACTGGCAAAGCGGCAAAAAACCACGGACGCAACAGCGACTCATCACACAGAGATGACCAAAGCCAGCACATCCATCATGGATAAATACTCTGAATACGACGACGTCGAACACGCCACACCGGGACCATCAGACACACAACAATCCGTTCTACAATTCGTTGAAACTGAACAATTACCACATGACATACAACAAAATTTCGATGAACTCATGGCCTTCATAGAAAATGACAGTGACTTTGATGACATGCCAACGCTCACCAGAGAAGAGCCAATCACTGCTTAAAAAGCAAAGACTTTCGTTTTCCAGTTCAAATTTTTATTTGCATGCCAATAAAAGAAAGTTTCCAGTTAAAATCATGTGTGGTCTGACGACGTAAGAGAATGATATTACTACGTAATAGACACATGTTTTAATCACACAAACTTTCATAAAATTAACACCTAACTAGGTAACCATAGCAACATAATTATAAATAACTTGGCCCAAAGAGTTTACAAACATCGGGCCAGGCCAAAAACCTTGGACCTCATTAATATGCAAAATGTCAAAGTTCGCTAACGTTTTTTCTTCCCTCGGCGACCGCATCACCTCCTAACCCACCACACCTCCGAAACGTAGCTCAACCGATCAACTGCTCCCATTCATTTACTGCAAATGCAAACAGGATTTTCTTCTGCTGTTTCATCAGGCATGACCTGTTGTAGATTTACACTTAGACTCGTAGCACCTTCTCCTGATGTTCCAGACACGGATCCAGAGATTTCTATAGGATCCAAGCCACGCAAGATGCCGGTCTTGGTACTCCGAGTATGTCGACCAGTAGGCGGAGATGGATCCTCCAGAGCGATGTTCTTTGACAAGAACCCAGTGTGGCGCCACCACGAGTAAAAACACGAAGCTCGCCGTCCAGTATCAGATGGTCGTGCTCACCTTTTGCGAGCCAGGCTTTGTTCGAAAGCAAATCTGGAAGAATCCAGCAACCAGGGTTTCTCTGATACAAATGATTGTGTTCTTTATCTCCAAGTTTTCCATCATGCAGAACTCCAAGACCAGCTGAGTGAAGGAATTCTTGAATATTCCTATTATTTGTTGCTTCAAAATCACCATTCTCCCAGCCAGTATAACCTGACCATGGCTTTCCTTCAGCATCCACTCTTGGATTGGTGAAACGAAGAGTATTCTTCGTGATTTTGTACTGAGACAACACAAATGGTTTCTTTACAGTCATCCACCGAAAAGGGATGGATGCGTCCAGAGGGTCATGAAGCTTCGGTTTCTTGCCCATATTTTGTCTGCCACGTTTGCTGAATCCAATTATCTTTTTACGAAGGCCAATTTTACAGACCTAACATCTCTGATAAAAATTTGCTTGCCAGCATTCATTTGTGTTCTTTTCAATATTCTACGTGGATAATACACCACTTTGTATCCTCGAAAGTAATGTCGAGGATACAGGTTCCAGATTGAAGACTTCATGTCCACTGTTGCGTCGTTGTCAGGCAGACATTTCTGATTGCTTGGACATAGCAATTCAAATCCAGGATTACTCACACTGCCTGAAGAATCTACTTTCCAAGTAAATACTAAATCTTTATTCTCCTTCCGTACAAAACATTGATTCCTATACAAATTCAAACGTCGAGCTTGGCGTTTGTGGGCAATGGCACGACGTTTTCGCCTCCATCGACGGAGCCGTAGCCAGGTGTTGATCCTAGGGACATTGGCACGACGTCGAAGCCACCAGGCAACCATACATACGCCCGCCAGGCGGTAGTTTCGACGGCGACCAACTCGTCGAACTGTCCGTCGAATCCCTTTTCCTGACATTTGTTTTTTTGCCGCGCAGCATCCCATTTCTAGTACGATTTGTTCGTCTACGAAAACGACGAAATACCATCCTTCACCTTCAAAATTTTCAACTCAAATGACCTCAGACCAACAAACATATACTATTTATAGAATCCGGCCCATAGTCTTGGCCTGGACTGACGTTAAAAAAGTCGTCGGGCCAATCTATTTTTAGAACAACACACAAAATATTAGTATTGCGATTAAAGATATAAGAATAATCGAGAGCATTTATCTTGAAACCGTTATGACGTCAAAACAAAATTACGTACATGACACTTCTGACACTTAATGACGTATCATGACATATACAAAAAAAATGACGACACACGCATGCGCGGTAACACTTCAGCGCGCTGCGGTCGTCATTTGCATCAAAACTTTCAGAGAGAAAGGACGTATCTCAGATACTCTCACTACACCTTCCAAGATGGCGGAAACGACCCGCGATCCAAAGGCGAAACATTGGGTTTTCACCCTCCACGATTATACAGATGACCATGAAGAAACACTGAAAGATTTTGCTAACAGCACACGAGTCCAATACATGATATATGGACACGAATTAGGAGCGCAAGGAACAACTCGTCACCTTCAAGGTTACTTCCAGGCGAACGGCAGACTCCGATTCACACAAATAAAAAAAAAAATCCTCCAGCTACCCACAATTCATCTCGAGGTTGCCAAAGGAAACGCCGAGCAGAATAAAAGCTACTGCACGAAAGAAGACACTGCAGACTATGTGGAAATAGGAGATTTCACAACAACAACCACCAAGGGTCAACGCACCGACATCAAAAAAATGATACAGCAACTAAAAGACGGAGCAAAGGAAGAGGAAATGATCGATGATCACGGCATTGATTACCTCTCAAGAAAAAACTACTAAGAGATGCAATCAAAGATTTGCAGAATGACAAAAATCAGAAAAAATGCTTCAGAAATTTGACGACGGAAGACTCAAACCATGGCAAAAGAAAGCTCTCGGACGCCTCATCAACCAAAACGACAGAAAGATACTTTTCATTATAGATGAAAAGGGCAACACCGGAAAGACATGGCTCAGCAAGTATCTCGTCTTCAAGTACGGAGCATTTTATACCAACTCCAGCTCGTACAACGACGTAATGTACGCATATGGCCAGCAGCAATTCGTAGTCTTTGACTTGTGCCGTGCAACCGGCCACAATATCAACTATAAAACCATGGAAAGTATGAAGAACGGAATAGTATTCTCAAAAAAATATGAGAGCACAATGCGAACCTTCGAAGAACCAAAAATAATCGTCATGATGAACAACTACCCAGAACTTGACAAGTTGTCAGACGACCGATGGGAAATAACAACCCCAGATGATCTCCAGGCAGAAGTGGACGCAAGATCAGCAAGAAAAAGAACATTGCACGAGAGAAATCCAGCACTTCAACAAACCCTACAAGAACAACTGGCAAAGCGGCAAAAAACCACGGACGCAACAGCGACTCATCACACAGAGATGACCAAAGCCAGCACATCCATCATGGATAAATACTCTGAATACGACGACGTCGAACACACGCCACACCGGGACCATCAGACACACAACAATCCGTTCTACAATTCGTTGAAACTGAACAATTACCACATGACATACAACAAAATTTCGATGAACTCATGGCCTTCATAGAAAATGACAGTGACTTTGATGACATGCCAACGCTCACCAGAGAAGAGCCAATCACTGCTTAAAAAGCAAAGACTTTCGTTTCCAGTTCAAATTTTTATTTGCATGCCAATAAAAGAAAGTTTCCAGTTAAAATCATGTGTGTGGTCTGACGACGTAAGAATGATATTACTACGTAATAGACACATGTTTTTAATCACACAAACTTTCATAAAATTAACACCTAACTAGGTAACCATAGCAACATAATTATAAATAACTTGGCCCAAAGAGTTTACAAACATCGGGCCAGGCCAAAAAACCTTGGACCTCATTAATATGCAAAATGTCAAAGTTCGCTAACGTTTCTTCCCCTCGGCGACCGCATCACCTCCTAACCCACCACACCTCCGAAACGTAGCTCAACCGATCAACTGCTCCCATTCATTTACTGCAAATGCAACAGGATTTTCTTCTGCTGTTTCATCAGGCATGACCTGTTGTAGATTTACACTTAGACTCGTAGCACCTTCTCCTGATGTTCCAGACACGGATCCAGAGATTTCTATAGGATCCAAGCCACGCAAGATGCCGGTCTTGGTACTCCGAGTATGTCGACCAGTAGGCGGAGATGGATCCTCCAGAGCGATGTTCTTTGACAAGAACCCAGTGTGGCGCCACCACGAGTAAACACGAAGCTCGCCGTCCAGTATCAGATGGTCGTGCTCACCTTTTGCGAGCCAGGCTTTGTTCGAAAGCAAATCTGGAAGAATCCAGCAACCAGGGTTTCTCTGATACAAATGATTGTGTTCTTTATCTCCAAGTTTTCCATCATGCAGAACTCCAAGACCAGCTGAGTGAAGGAATTCTTGAATATATCCTATTATTTGTTGCTTCAAAATCACCATTCTCCCAGCCAGTATAACCTGACCATGGCTTTCCTTCAGCATCCACTCTTGGATTGGTGAAACGAAGAGTATTCTTCGTGATTTTGTACTGAGACAACACAAATGGTTTCTTTACAGTCATCCACCGAAAAGGGATGGATGCGTCCAGAGGGTCATGAAGCTTCGGTTTCTTGCCCATATTTTGTCTGCCACTCGTTTGCTGAATCCAATTATCTTTTAC
>JADBJO010025049.1:10000-12500 GCA_016801955.1 Conus betulinus
TTGTCGTCTTTGTTGATCTTTTCGTCTCTGTGTGTGAGAGTCTGGATCTCACCCACCACCCCCACTCCTCCATCACCCAGCCCAACGTCGCTGCCATCGCACTCGACCCAACATCATCCCTCCCCTAGGTCATCTTGTTTCCGCCCCCACCCCCCCTCCCCCTCCCCTGTTCTCCCCATTTTAGTCTTTTCGTTTCATTTTCTTTTCTTTTCTCTTTTTTTTTTTCTTCATTTTTGTTTGTTTGGTTTGTTCTTTCTTTATTTGCTTTCACTGAGCGATCTAGTTAAGGGAAGGGGCTGCATCAGTAGTACTTAAAATGTCGATTTCATGTCCGTCCTGTGGGGTTTATTTTCCAATCAAACAAAAGCACACACGCACGGAGACATGGTCATCCCCCCCCCCCCCCCCCCCCCCCCCGCCCCCTTCACGACGACCACCAACCTCCCTCTACTCCTTCCCAACTCCCTCTACCACCACACCACCACCACTAACACCACCCACAAACACCGTGGGGACACGTATCCACACACACAAAACACACCCACACACACACACACACACACACACACACACACACAGAGAGAGAGAGAGAGAGAGAGAGAGCGAGAGAGAGAGAGAGGAGAGAGGAGAAAGTTTATCACGTCTAGACTTGTAACCCGCAACAATCTTGATCCATCTTGTTTATCAGTGTGTTTACCGACAGTACATATACAATATTGAGTGTAAAGAAGGGGGGGGGGGGGGGGGGGGGGGGGGGTGTAGAGAGCGACAGTGGTGTGAGTGGGTGGGGAGCAGAAGGGCAGTCCGACAGACCAGGGAGACCCAACAGATAAAAGGAAACAGGAAGGGGTGGGGGGGGGGGGGGGAGGTGCTGCTGTATATGCAAGCAGAGCAGGAAGATGTGGTGAAGTGGAGGAACATTGTGACAAACGTCAGGAGGCTGCGAGGGTAGGACTTGACCACTGTGTTCAGTCAGTCAGTCAGTCTCTCTCTCTCTCTCTCTGTCTCTGTCTGTCTGTCTGTCTGCCTGTTCTGTCTGTCTGTCTGTCTCTCTCTGTCTCTGTCTGTTCTGTCTGTCTATCTCTCTCTCTCTCTCTCTCTCTCTCTCTGCCTATCTCCCATCTGTCTCTGTCTCCTCTTTGTTTTCGCTCTGTCTCTCGCCCCGTCTGTGTCTGTCAGCATGTTTGTGTGTCTGTCAGTTAGTCAGTCAGTCTCTCTGTCTGTCTCTCTTATCTCTCTCTGTCACTGTATTTGTCTCTCTTTCTCTTTCTGTTTCTCTGTCTGTCTGTCTGTCTGTCTGTCTCTCTCTCTCTGCCTGTCTATCTCCCTTCTGTCTCTGTCTCTCTGTCTGTCTCTCGCTTTGTCTGTCTCTCGCTCTGTGTGTGTGTGGTGTGTGTGTGTGTGTGTGTTGTGTATGTGTGTCTGTGTCGTGTGGTCTGCCTGTCTGTCTGTCTCTTTTGGTTTTTTAAACAAAAGAAATCATACCGTTCTGAACTGAGCGGTATTGCGTATCTCTGTCATGTATGTCTCTCTCTTGTCGTCTCTCTCTCTCACGGTGTTGTCTCTGTCTTCGGTTGGTCGTCTGTCTCCTCCTCTCTCTCTGCCCTCTCTCTCTCTCGTTCACGCCCTCTCCTCTCTCTGGCCATCTCTCTCTCTCTCTCTTCTCTCTCTCTCTCTCTCTCTTTTCTGTCAAGTCAGCGGAAGAACTTTTTGTTTCGGTATGAATTCTTGTCTCAGAAGAGTTGGTGTTTCTACATTGTTGTTACATGTTATCCACCTTGTCAAAAGACCTTGCATGGTAATGACAATAAAATGTCAAAGATTCAGAAAATCTCTCTCTCTCTCTCTCTCTCTCTCCACTCTCTCTCTCTCTCTCTCTCTCTCTCTGTCTCTTCTCTGTGTCTGTCTGTCTCTTCTATGTCTGTCTGTCTGTTTCCCTCTCTCTCTCTCTCTCTCTCTCTCTCTCTCTCTCTCTCTCTCTCTCTCTCTCTCTCTCTCTCTCAATAATAGATATGAATCCCTCGTTCTCCCGTGTCAGTCTGTCTGCCCCACCCCCCTACCTCCAATTCCCACGTCTCCCTCTCTATCCTTCCCTTCCTGCCCCCCCCCCTCTCTCTCTCTCACCTCTCTCTCTATCTTTGTGCTTGCGTACATGCATGTGTGCACGCGCTCCCTCTCTATCCTTCCCTTCCTGCCCCCTCCCTCCCTCTCTCTCTCTCTCTCTCTCTCTGTGCTTGCGTACATGCATGTGTGCACGCGTGCTTGTGTGTGTGTGTGTGTGTGTGTGTGTGTGTGTGTGGTGTGTGTGTGTGTGTGCGTGCGTGCGTGCGTGTGTGTGTGTGTGTGTGTGTGTGTGAGTGAGCGCGCGCTCCTTACTGGTTTTGCTGTGAACAGTTGACACAGGACTCCACCGCAGTCTCTTTACGGGATCTACATGGAAGACGACTGCCATCCTGTCAGTCAGTCAGGCTGTCTGTCAGTTCAGTCAGTCAGTCAGCCA
>JADBJO010025049.1:22500-24295 GCA_016801955.1 Conus betulinus
GATGAGAGATGTGTCTGTACAACGTTGATCAGTGAGGTGTGGATGATGAAGATGATGTGTACAACGTTGATCAGTGAGGGTGTGGGATGATGAAGATGATGTGTTTGTGTTCAACGTTGATCAGTGAGGGTGGGATGTGGATGATGTTGTGTACAACGTTGAGAGTGATGTTGTGTGTGTACAACGTTGATCAGTGAGGGTGTGGATGATGAAGATGATGTGTTGAGGGTGTGGATGATGTACAACGTTGATACCACGTTGATCAGTGAGGGTGTGGATGATGAAGATGATGATGTGTACAGCCTTGATCAGTGAGGGTGTGGATGATGAAGATGATGTGTTTTCTGTACAGCGTTGATCAGTGAGGGTGTGGATGATGAAGATGATGTGTTCTGTACAACGTTGATCAGTGAGGTGTGTGGATGATGAAGATGATGTGTTCAACGTTGATCAGTGAGGGGGTGGATGATGAAGAAGATGTGTACAACGTTGATCAGTGAGGGTGTGGATGATGAAGATGATGGGATGGGAGTTCTCGTGGTCTGCTTGTTATGCCCAGTTGTCTGATGGCGGACATGTAATGTGGATAGAGCATTGTCTGCTAGCTGCTCTCCTCTCTCTCTCTCTCTCTCTCTCTCTCTCTCTCTGACGGCGAACTTGTAATCTCGGGGCATTTGTCTTGACAGACAGGGCACCTGGGTGTGAACCGTGTCGACACAGGCTAGGGTTTCTTAGTGAAAGGTCTCCGGACACATCTTGCTTTCTCTCTGTCTGTTCCTTTGTCTTTAACTCTGCCATCATCAGTCTGCTGGCCCGTCCGGCTGTGTGTGTGTGTGTGTGTGTGTGTGTGTGTGTGTGTGTGTGTGTGTGTGTGGTGTGCGTGCGAGAGAGAGAGAGAGAGAGAGAGAGAGAGAGAGAGAGAGTGAGACACGACAGACAGACAGACGGACAGATTTTGTGTGTGTGGTGTGTGTGTGTGTGTGTGTGTGTGTGTGTGTGTGTGTGTCGCGCGCACGTGGGTGTGGTGTGTGTGTGTGCGCGCGCGTGCGTGTGTGCGTGCGTGCGTGCGTGTGTGTGTGTGTGTGTGTGTGTGTGTGTGTGTGTGTTTGTGAGATATGATTAAAGGAATGTTTTTTGCACGGGTTGGTGGGGGTAAACACTGACCACTTCATCATTCAGATGGATCTGAGGCAGGCGATATCGGTTGTCATGGACGTGAGGGAGGAGAAAACCACCTTGTTTCCCCCCCCCCCCCTCGCCCCCCCATAACTCTCCCCCTCACCCCCTCCTTACTCTTCAAAGGTCGATCCCTCAGCCATCACGTGTTGAGATCGATGCTCTTTACAAATGAGGGAGAAAAAAAAAAAAGCTTTCCATTTTTCTTCTAGCGGTTGCGGCTTTTTACACACTAACATTAATGTCGCCCCAAAGGGGGGGGGACCTCTCAGTTCCCTCTTGTTCCCCACCTTGCCTCACCCCTACCCCCTCTCCTTCCCCCCTCTTGTGTTTCTCTCTCCGTGTCTCTCTGGTCCGCCTTTCTCCTCTTGCTCTATCTCTCTCTCCCTCTCTCATCAGTCTTCTCTCTCCCCTCTCGCCCCCCCTCGCTCAGTCTCTTTGTCTTTGTCGCGTCTGTCCTGTCGGCCCTTCGGTCTCTCTCTCCTCTCTCCTCCGTCTCTCTCTCCTCTCTCTCCCCCTCTCTCTCTCCCTCTCTCCTCGCTCTCTCTCCTCTCGCCCTATCTCCTCCTGTTTTTTTTCTTCAGTAAAAACAAAGTTCGCTTGTCTCTTTTTAATTCTC
>JADBJO010025050.1:0-7500 GCA_016801955.1 Conus betulinus
GAACCCGTACTCACTTTACTGTTTGTGCCTACAGGAGAATAAGGTTGGGGGAGGGGGGGAGGGGGGCGTGACGCTGTGAGACAAATGGGGCTATCTCGGTTTGTGACACAAATAAATTCCCGAACAACATTACAAGGACCTTCAGAGGGACTGGTAAGGAGTAAGCTAGACTGCACCCTTCCGTTAGTGATTTTAGTACCATAGTTGACTCTAGGGTCAAGATAACAGTTCCGCCACGTCTCTCCCTCCATGATAATAACTGGAAATGTTTTTTTTTTTTTTTCAACAGCCCAAAGGCGGAATTTACCCCCGACACTCCATCACTCAATCAGATCAATGTAACAGTACCACAACTAATGAGACACTGCACCCGGCGCACACCCAACGCTCATTAACAAGGTAATGAGAGCAGCTGACAAAGGGACAGCCAGAAACTGCAAAAAAAATAAATAAATAAATAAAATAAATAAAGAAAAAGTTTTCTAAAGACGAATTTTCCAAGTTTATTTTCCAGGAAAGAATCAACGCACAGGGTAAGCCTTACTGCAACAACATGAGTGATTGTCCTTTCACTTTCTTCCTACTCGATTTTTCTACCTCTGTCCATTGTCTGTCTGTCTGTCTTGATTCTCTGCTCTTCATGTACTGTCTGTCTGATCTCTGTCTCTCTGCTCTGTGTCGTCTGCATGTGTATGTCCTGTCTATATGTCTCTATATATGACGGCTAAGCTCTGGTCTGTAAGGATTTGCTCTGTCGCCTCCTGGACTGACCTGCTGTCTGTCCTGTCTGTCTGTCTGGCCCCGTCTATCTCGGTCTCTATCTGTTCGCTGCTTCGCGGAGATCATCTGCGGGGCTGGCTGTCGAGCCGTGACCACGCCAACTCCCGTAGCCCGCTCAGCACTTAGACCTAAATTCCCCTCCGCCTACTCAATTCTTTTTCCCGCCCCCGTCCCCCGCCCCTCTCCCGCCCGCAAAGAAAACACACACCAGCACACAAACACCACCGCACAACACCACAAACAACCACACCACCACGATCTCGAATCGCTATATTTCACAGCTAGATCGAGACAGCGATCCAAACACACAAAAACACACAACACCACAACACAAAACACAAAAACACAACCAGCCACCCAACAAACACCACGCAACAAAACAACGACACACAAAAAATCGCCCGGGCGTCCCTTCAAGTTTGTACCCGCGTCGGGATGGCGGAGACGCACAAACACACAAACACAGAGAACCAAAAAGCACTACACACACATACAACACACCAACACAAAAAACACACACCAACAACCCATGCAACACACTCACAATTGAACACACGACACGAAAAAACAAACACACACCACACAAAGCCCACAACAATCACACCCACACCACAAAACACCCACAACACACAAACCGACATACACCAAACCGCAGACACAAACACATTTTATTTTATTTTTTTTCTGATATTCTTGAGGTCTTCGCTCGCGCCGCTGCGGACCGTCCGCGACGGGACCGACGGGGCCCTCCAGTTGGCCATGCGGTTATCCCTAGTCCCGGGCGAGGGAGCGAAATCTCTTCTCCTCATTCTCATCTCCAGGACACTCTCTCTTCACACGAAACACCCACAGCGCCCACTACGAGGACAAACACACACACCACACCACACAACACCACAAATCATTCACATGCACACACACACCACACACACACACACACCCCACACCCACTCTCTGCAGCACAAACACACACACACGACACTACACACAACACATGACAACACAGCAACACTGCACGCACCTGCTCATCATATCTTCGTCTCTCTCTCTCTCTCTCTATCTCTCTCTCCACACACACAACCACACCACACAACCACCAACAAACACCACACAAACACACATACAACCCACGTGTACATCTTGGACACCACGACCACACACACAACACACAGCACCAACACACACACACAACCAACACCCAGCGCGACCATCGCAACGACGCGCAGTTCACACACACACACAAAACCCACACCACACACAAACACCACCACATCACACACACACACACACAGCGCACAAGCATCACGCGCTGGATAGCAGCAATGACGTCGAGTGGCCCGCCATATTGCAAGATACATAAACAGTATTCTCTAATACTGCAGTAAACAACGACAAGCAAGCTGGTGGTGTGAATGTGCGGGAGGACGTGGAAACGGAGGGGCGCCGGAGAGGGGGGGGGAGAGAGAAGAGGAAGACAAGCAGGAGGAAGTGGGGGGGGGGGGGGGAAGGGGGGGGGGGAAGAAATCTAAGCCAGAATGACTCACGAAACTCTGCAAGAGTAACCAGCAAGAAGAGGCAGAATGATGGCTACAGCGTTCATTGAAGGCGCTAAGCCGATGTAAGCCAGGTCGTGAGTGTGCGTGTGAGAAGCGTATTGGCTTGCTAAGTTGGTATCGACTCTTTCTGCCCCCAGTCGTCTGTTTCACCATTTTGTCTTGTTCCCGGTTGTCAAGTATTGCACCCATTCGCCTCTATTTTCCCCATCGACTATTGCCCATTGGCCTTATTCCACAATCGCTTATGTCCATTCGCCGATTCCCCGATAGCTTATCGTCCATTCCGCTATTTCACCAATCAGCTATGGTTCCCTTTACGCCTATTGATCATTTATCTATTGCCCAATTCGGCCTATCGGCCAATCGCCTCTATTCTCCATTCGCCTATTGCCGCAATTTAGACATATTCCCCCTTCGAATATGGCCCCATTCGCCTGTTCGCCTATTGCCCAATCGCCTATTGCCCATTCACCGATTTCCAGTTCGCCTATGCCCACTCGCACCACTTGCCCAATCGGATATTGCCCATTCGCCTATTGGGGGGGGGGGGGGGGGGGGGGGGGGGGGGGGGGGGGGGGGGGCCAATTCGCCTTTTCCCCAATCCGCCTATGATTCATTCGGCTGTCTCCCCATTCCGCTTTATGCCCAGTCGCTTTATTGGCGCCATTAGCCTAGTGGCCCATTTGTCCTGTTCCCAATTCCTAATTGCCAATTAGCTTGTTTCCCAATCGGCCTATTTGCCCAATTTCGCCCATTCCGCAATCGCCTATTGCCAATTCGCCTGTTCCCCCAATCGCCTATTGCCCCCATTCGCTTGTTTTCCCAATTCGCCTTATTGCCAATTCGAATTATTTTCCCAATCGCCTATGGCCCATTCGCCCTATTTACCCAATTCGCACATTGCCCCATTCGCCTATTTCCACGATCGCCTGTTGCCCATTCGCCTGTTTCCCTGTTTACCAGTTTCCATGTGCCAACATATTCCACAAACCGTCGTACCCTTGATAAGAAATCAGTGGATCTTATCTATCTATTGGACATATCACCAACATATCCATTATCCGTATGCTATCTATCATCAATCGGCCTGCCTGAATCTGCATACCTACCTATCTATTTCTGTCTGTCTGTTTTATCTATTTCTATATATCTGTTGTTATCTATCTATATCCATCTTATGTCTATCTATCCACATGGAGATGGAAGACGAGAGAGTGTAGAGAGACAGAGAGAGAGAAGAGAGAGAGGGGAGACGGCGATAGAGAGAGAGAGACTGAGGGAGAAGGACTGACTGAGAGAAGACGAGATTTGCCTCCATGTATCGTGGAGCATTCATTATTGACTGTAGTGGACAAAAAAGTTGTAAGTGAAGAATTAGACCATGGCTGTAAAGATTGGCCTAGGAGCGATGGGCAGTTCGTCATTCTTCCAGAAGTTCCTTTTCCACTTCCTATTCCAGAGCCACCAGAGATATGATAGAGTCAGTTATTTTAGGACATGTCTGACGGAATGGGTAAATCTTTTTAATTTTATTTTTGGCAAAGGGCTATTGTAATGTCACATTAGATTGTGTAACAGACGGTGGGATTTTCGTGTGGGTGTTGATTACGAATATCTCTCTCTATTTCACTATATCTCTATATCTCTTTCTTCTGCTCTCTCATCCTCTCTTATTCCTCTACTTATCGGTCTGTTCTACCTGTCTGTCTGTCTGCTACTCTGTCCTGGACTGCTCTTGCCGTTTCTTTCCTGCTCTAGACTGTTCGTGTCTACTGTATCGTCTTGCTCTCTCTCTCCCCTCCTCCCCCCGCCCTTCTCTATTCTATCTATACTTTCCTCTCTCTACTCCTCTCTCCTTATCTCTATCTCTCCTACCATATCTCTCTTTCTATCTGTCTCTCATCTATACTATTCAACGTGCATTTATTCAGTTACTGGCAGAGCTCAGACCAGTTTTACGAACAACCGCTAGATTGTCTTGTATTGTATTACATTCACTTGAGACTCGCCAGGAACACCAGACAGAACAGGCACAGCGTACGATTCATGTCGGCCACAGCAACAGGGAGAGAGAGAGAGAGGGAGAGAGAGAGACGTAGGCTGGACAAAATGGTTTTTTGTAGGGTAAAATGTATAAAGTGCTACTGTAAGTGCCGGTATGGAGAGAAACAGGGGTCTACGGGAGAAATTCGCCAAGGGCTCCCTACACCAACGGGTAACAATTCTGTTCAACACAAAGGACCAACGTCCTATCTTGATAAAGATATCTGTTTCTTTGTCATACCTTCTCTCTTTTTCAACGAAATCAATGGTATACGGTCCATGAGTAGAAACGCATTATCTCGAAAACAGATCACATTTTTTGATGACTCATACTTGCGCTTTGTTTATGGTTGTCCATTTTTCTGTTATCACCCCCCATCTTAGACCAAAGTAGAGAGACCCGGCTAAATCCTGAAGACAAAAAAATCTGTGGTTATATTAACTTTATTTTACACCTGTTAAACACATAATTGGGTTCCCACACATGTCTTTTGAGGACTATCGCTGACAGTGATTGGAGGGGGCTTGGGGGTGGGTGGGGGGGGGGTGTTGGGGGTGGTGGGGCGGCTGGGGGGGGTTGGGGGTGTGGGGGGGGGAGTGACGGGGTAGAGCGGCTGATGCTTAGGCACAGGTGGGCATGAGGCTTACGGATAGCATCTCGGCTATCTTTGCGGCTTTTTGACGGCAGTATTAACTGTACCATACAAACTACAGTGGGCGCGCTGTGTGGCCCTTCAGAGATAACTGGTCGTTCCGGCTTGTGGTAGGACATACTTATTCCCGCCACCTCCGTGCCCGTCGTCTGCTCTCCCCTCTCATTCCATCCGGCTGCTCCTTCTCCCTTCCTGCAACAACTGCCTCTCGGCGTCCTCCCCCTCTGGGACGTGCGTGGCTCTACTCGCCACCACCCACCCTCTCCCTTTCGAGCCTTAGTATGCTAACGACTACTAGATCGGAATGAATGATGCAGGGAACCGCAAACAATAAACAGTAATAAGTGGGGTAGTCTTTGCCCCATAGGGAAACCTAACCCCAGAGTAACTTTTATGTCAAGACTGGCAGACAGTCCTTTTAAACTTGAATAAGTCAGACAAATACCTCAAAGACCGAACAAATCTACTAGTCGAGGGAAAGCGCAGAACAAGCTAGCGTCGCATAGTAACAACATAAGCTATTGTCTTATGGGGGGTGGGGGGGGCATGGAAAACTTGGCATAAAGGGGTTGAACTTAGGGGGGGGGGGAGGGGTGGGTTGGGGGCACAGGGGGGGAAGGGTTAGTGGAAGATGTAAAAGACTGGGATTTAAAATGAAATGTAAGAAACAATGAAAACTCTTCACGTGCTGCTGCATAGGGAACCATCGCAACCCCTTTTAAAATTCAGATATATTTGTATTGCCTGCTCCGAGGCCTTTCGCTCCGCCTGGGTCGGAAACTGACATCAGGTAAGATACACGGCTGGCTGTATCTGTCGCTCCTGGCGTTCAAAATAGGGAGACCACCACCAGCTCCCACAAATACCGTGGTGTTACTCACCACCAGGGTGCAGAAAAGCAGAATCCAATAGCACCCCCAAGCAGCCAGCGAAGAGTAGTAAAGGAAACCAATATGAAAAGGGTGGGGAGAGAGAAAAGATTGCATGAAAAACTATAGAAGTATGCAGATAGTATTAAATGTATAGTGGGGCAATCATTAGGAGGAATAAGCTGATGAGTTCCCCCAAGGAGGCAAGGGGAGCATGAAGACACACACAAAGACAGAGCGCAGAAAGGGGGAGGAAATCACTTGAGAGACAAGGTTACACAGTGGAACCACTCGTCATGAAACTGGAAACTGTCTTTGATCAGGAAGTGAACTGAGTCCTTGATGAGTGAACCGCCAAGCCAAAGCAGAAAGATCGACCCTAATCCTTGATAGTAGGCTTTGCATAACAGTAAGTACAATTTCAGAACAGCGCTGACTCATGCACACCGTTTGATTTGGTAGAATTTAAGAAGGGGTACGCACATTCGCCTGGTAAACTTTGGGCCAAGGGTGCTGCAGGGCTATGTGGAAACTGAGAGCACCCTCAGACGTGAATACACCGCGGACGAAATGGTGATATGGACGGAAAAACAAGCCTGCGAGACGCCAACAGACGCAGAAAGACGCCGGTTGTATCCTGATTGAGAACGACCAGGAGCAAAAACGATTTGAATCTTAGTTGGAAGGAGGGGGGGGGGTGCAAGGAAGGAGGGCCAATAAGGTGGGGATTGCCATTGCAGGGAGGGATGGCGGTGGGGTTGGGGAATGGGCGCCAAGCGGACGTGGCGACGAGGTCGCAGATTGGGCTGCAATAAGGGTAACCAGTTTTAAGAGACGTGTTAAAAATGCGCTTAGCGTAACGCCTGAATACTCTTCCCTGGGCCCGAGCATAAGGAGCCTACGCGTCCCTGTAAGAGGTCGGATCATATTTGAGTGTCAATTGCTGCCCCGAGGCCCCCCCCGTCCCGCTGGTTCGTGTCGTCACCCCCCCCAACCTGGCTGCAGGTCGCCCCCTGGCCACACCACAGCGAGGCAAGGACAATACATACCGTTGTGCCTCACGCCCACAGAGGGAGGCGCAAAAAAGAATTCCAAGTAGGCACCCCCAAAAGCAAGCCAGCGAAGAGTAGTAAAGGAACTCCAATGACGGAAGTGTGGGGGCGGAAAAGAAGTTGTGCTGAAAAACTCAAGATATTATGCAGCTTGTGCCAAAAAGTGGTTGGGCCAATCTTTGAGCCTCCGTGTTGAGGACTCCCTGATGATTTCCGACCCAGCGGACGAAAGGCCTCGGAGCAGGCAATACAAATATATCTGCCTTTAAAAAGGGATTGCGATGGTTCCCTTATGCAGCCAGTGAAGAGTTTTTCATATTTTCTTAATTTCATGTTTCCAGTTTTTTTACATCTTCAACCTCCTGCTGCCCCCCCCCCCCCCCCCCCCCCCCCCCCCCCCCCCCTCCCTCCTTAAGTTCAAAGTTTTTGCCAAGTCATTACTATGAAGACAATTTAGTTGTTGGCCTGCGCTTTTTTTTTCCCCACTATTAGATTGTTTCGTCTTTGTATTTGTCTGACTTTATTCAAGTTTAAAAGGCTGTGCCAG
>JADBJO010025050.1:12500-15000 GCA_016801955.1 Conus betulinus
GAGATGGGGTTCGTTGCCACCAACGACACAGACAAACAAGGTACAGGACGAAACACAATACATTTCGACCTCTTGGGGCTGCTTTCAGGGGCGAAAACGAATAACGTTTTAGGACAGTGAACACGAAGAACGGGAAACCACTTATCTTCATGAAAATGAGAAGTGGCTTACAGGGTTCACAAGTACACATAGAGAATCAAAGACGTGACGTGAAATACAACACAACAAAGGGAATCAGTCAGTATGAGGGGAATGTTTCGCTTCGAAAAGGAGTGGCAGAGGGCGGAAAAAATGAAGTAACATTTAGAAAGACAGGGGGGTCCGTTCTACCGACAAGGACACAAACAAAGTACAGGACAAAACAATGCATTTCGACCTCTTGGGTCTTGAGCCTGGTCGCTCAGCAATACGCTTAATATATTCGGCAATATAGATTAATTAAAGCAGACAACAACAGCAACAACAGCAATAGCAACAGCAACACAACAACAACAAATCCCAGGTAAAAAACGTGTAAAATGAAACAACCTCAAAACGTTTAGACCAGAAACTAAAATATCTGGTTTGAAACATACCTCGAGGCTCTCTGGTGAGAAACTATCACAACAGAAAAAACACAACACAAACACCACCACACACACACACACACAACACACACACACACCAGCAAAATAGTCCATACATGCTAAGCATTTAGCAGTAGTATTATTTAAGATCTATGTATTTCGTGCGTTTCTCTCTTCTTACTTACGTTCGAAATTCAAATTTACGTTGAATCGAACTATCCAACTCTATTGCTATTACATTTATCAAACGGATTAAGTGACCTGACCAATATGACGGTTAGTTTAGGTAACGAACAATGGAATATCTCAGTATATGCGGTTTTGTACAGCAAAACTGCGGTAGGTAAGTATATTTTTCTCGGTTTCTTCCAAAACAGGACGAGCGAAGAGGGTAATGAAACTCATTACCCATACGACAGGCGATCACACTTCTAACAAAACCTTTCCTCGTGTGTGGATATTTTAGACATTTCTGCCCATTTGAAATGCTTAATGATTCTTATGTTTAAGCTTGTGACGCTCACCATTCTGAACCTGGTGAATACGCAGGCAGACGTTTCTTCTGGCGGAAGTCTGCGATGATTTCAAAATTAGAACGTTTTTTTTTCTATAATTTTACAATTGGCATATATTTTGTTTCGCGTCGAAGTTTAAAAGTGAAGTTCAAAATGAAGAGAAACAAATGAAGGAACTACACATTACGGGGCGAGAGAGAGAGAGATAGCGAGAGGATAAAGAGAGAGGAGGAGATGGAGAGAGCGGGAGATGGAGGGGAGAGTGAGAGTCGATGAGACGAGAGAGTGAGAGAGAGAGGAGAGAGAGAGACCAAGGAGGGGAGAGAGGAGAGAGAGAGACAAGGAGAGAGACAGACAGACAGAAAGAGACAGACAGACAGACAGACAGACCGACAACAGTAGACATACAGAGTGAGAGGAAGAAACGCAATAGAGTGCAGTTACAGTAGTTAGAGAGACTATGCACAATGACAGGAAAATGCAGGACAAAATAGCTGATTTATAGCAAAAAAAACAAAAAACAGAAGTTTATTTGTCTAGGAATTCATGTTTTTTATCAAGGAAATTATTTAAACTATGATATCAATGCATACTACCGTTTCTGGTTTCTTTTTATTGCAATGTTTTATGATCAATCATGTGACATAATGTTGATAACAAAAAACAAAAAACAAACAAAACAAATACTTATGCAAAAAAACAACCAAAAACCCCCCTCGGGTCCCATTTTCCTGTTTTCCTTCTCAAAACACCGGGTGGACGAAGGGGACCGATCCCCAGTGTCGCTTGGTTTTCTTGTTTTTTGACAAACTTATTGAGGTTGTTTTGTTAATTTAGAAGGAAGAGCTGTTTTAATGGATGTTGGTTGGTTAGAGAGAGAGAGAGTTTATACAGAAACCACCAGATTATTTTTTGACAGATCTGACAGAAGAGGAAAGGACAACTAATTACGGACCAAAGATTAGAGAGATAGAGTGACAGAGAACCCCCGAGGAGAGAGAGACAAGAGAATACAGACACAGGGAGACAAAAAAAAAAAAACAGAAAGACAGAACAGACCCAACGTAACAAAAAAAACATACAAAAAACGGACAGACGTAATCAAGGTACACAGAGGCCTAGAGGAATGGAGAGAGGATAGAGATTAGAGAGGAGAGAGGAGAGAGGAGGAGAGTCGAGAGAGTAGACGACGAGGAGAGAGACGAGAGAGAGAGGCTTAAGACGAGATAGGAAACGAGCAAACACAACAGAAAACACCAAACATATCATTAAAGGAAGGAGGCGAAAAGAATAATTGACAAGGACAGAATCTTTCTGATTTTACATGCTCGTTTGCAACTAAACTGTCAGAACAAATCAAAAAAGCGCATGCAAAAATATTTCCGTCGAAGGCTGCATTTCATCATGTGCTGCTCACCG
>JADBJO010025050.1:20000-24293 GCA_016801955.1 Conus betulinus
AAACTGGGCAACAAAGTTGAGAATTAAGTTATATGAATTAGGCTTTGGATATGCCTGGTTAAATCAGGGTGTAGGAGATGAACCGACTTTTATCCGAATGGTTCGTACAAGACTGGTTGACAGTAGATGGCAAGAATGGAATTCCCACATAAATGATAGTAGTAGATTTGATTTGTATAGACAGTATAACTCCTTGCATCATATTCCGACTTATTTGTCAATGAAAATGGACAGACATCTGAAATTTATAATGACAAGATTTAGACTGGGAATATCAGATATCTTTGTTCATCATTTTCGTTATAGGCAACATTACAACTCTGATCTCATCTGTCCATTATGCAAAAATGCATATGAAGATGAAGTTCATTTTGTATTACAGTGTACTGCCTTGAGTTATTTCTCGCCCTTTTCTTACCTTCCACTTGCTTATGTCTGTTCATTTCCATGTTCAAGACGTTAAACGCTTTCCAGGATTAACCTAGCACAGTTACAAGGGGGTCCGGTTTGATCAGGTTTCGCTGGGTATCCTCATGAAGTGGCCGATGACGTGTGAAGTGTCTTTCCCCCGGCAAGGAATCTGAGCTTCTGTCTAGGGAAGAACGACACGCACGCTATAACGGGGCTGTCTGTACCCGATTACCCACCCACTCACTACCTGGCTTCTTCTGGCCGTTTTACCTTTCATTTCCTTCTTCTTCAGCTAGCAGCTAAGCCTTCTGGGAAATAATAGCCAGGACCGTCCGATTTATTCATTTTTTGAGAGCGGTGCTCACCCCACCCCCACCCCTGTCCGTTTATTTCTGGATACTGTTCCGTCTGTTCCCTAGGACCAAGCCTAACATATATAGGCTGAAGAGAGAGCGAGAGAGAACGGGAGAGAGACAGACAAAGACTGAGGAGAGAGAGAGAGAGAGAGATGGCTATACTCATGGATGGATGGATAGGTAGATAGCTAGTTAGGTAGCTAGCTAGAGGTATGGATTGAACAGACAGGTAGATGGATGGATGTGAGGATGTTATGGAAGGTTAAATAGCTAGCGGCGTGCCATGGCGTGGATGCGATGGAGAGGAGAGAGAGAGAGGCCGAGAGAGAGCGTGTGATGGATGATGGATGTGAGTGAGGGAGTGGATGGTGTGATGGAATGGATAGGTAGATAGTGCAGTTAGAGAGCTAGTCAGAGGAGGATAGACGAGACAGGTAGAATTGGATGGAGGACCGTAATAGGTTAGATGTGATAGAATAAGGCATTAGCCTTTAGATAACTATAACCTGATAGTATGCATAGATAGATAGATTACGATAGATAGTTAGATGCGAGATAGAAAGACAGAATACAGAGAACCGGAGAGAGAGGAGGGAGCGGAATAGTGGGAAGAAAGATGGAGGTGGGAAGTGGAGACTGAGAGCAGATAGAGGGAAGAGACAGAGACAGTACAGATGAGAGACAGCAAGACGACAAACAGAGAGAGACAGGACAGACCGGACAGACACGACAGACAACACCCAACTAGACAGAGATTGGGAGGGAAGTAAGAGAAGAGAGAGAACTTGTAGCGGAAAGTAGGGCTGCAGGCATAGGCAGAAAGATGTTCTATCAACGAAATAATACATTCATATCGCAAATATTGATTTTCAGATGTACGCTGGAGGACTGAGAAGGTTGGGGAATGGGGTACGAAGCTGAGGTGGGTGGTTGGAGAGCAGGGGTAAGGGCTTTGAGTCGTCGTTTGCCTATTAATGAATTTCGTTCCCTACATTTTATCGCCTGGACCTCACCACACTGCTGCCCAGCTTTAACACGAAAATTGTGGAAAACCTTTTCTTGAGATTTCCGCCGCATCTCTTTCTGTGCGATTTCAAGGTGAACGGTGAATGGATCAAATCAAACAATGACAAACGAATTTTACCAAATCAAACTATCTATGGCAACAACAACGGAGACGCAATGCTATACAAACAAACCAATCAGCAAGCAATCTACGGAAACTACAAAACAAAGAACAAATATACACAACTACATGGAACCATACAAACAAGGCACAATGTTCACACACACACACTTGTAAACAGACACAACAAGAACACAATATTACAACAGCCAAAACAGTACGCAATATTACACAAACAACAAACAACAATGGCACTGAGAAAACCAGAACATCATGTTACTCGAAACAAACAAACTAACGGAACCAGACAACACAAAGGACACACTGTTACTCAAACTATGGAAAGAACAACAAGACACACTGATCTAACAACGAACAATATTGGGTCTAAGAATCATCTTGTGATGAAAAGACGTTAAATAAAACTACTGAACTGAACTGAACAAACTATGGAAACATACAAAACCAGAACACCGTTTTACAAACCACTTGGAACCGGAAAACACGAACAAACAAACACAATGTTAAACAACTATGGAAACCGACTAAACAAGACGCAATGTTACACAGACAACAAACTAATTTAAACGTCCAAACAAGACCCTCTACAATTTTTACCAAGCAAACAACACAAATACGTAAGCAAAAGCACATTCTAACATTCAATGTCAGTATCAACTGAACCACCATCTATATTCTTCCTCAAATGCACAAAACATATGGATCTTGTTTTGGCTTGTTGGTGGTGGTGGTGGCGTTTTTGCTGTTGTCGTTTTGTTGTTGTTTTTTGTTTGTTCTTGTTTTCTTCTTGTTGGTTTTCTCTTGTTGTTTTGCTGTTGTTGTTGATGTTGATGTTGTTGTGTTGCTGCTGTTGTTGCTCCTACCTCCTCCTTCCTCTTCCTCTTCTTCGTGCTTCTTCTTCTTCTTCTCCTCCTCCGCATCCTCATCCCTCCCCCTCCTCCTCCTCCTTCTCCTACTTTCTCTTCTCGCTCCTGTTCTCCTCCTTCTCTTCCCGCCTCCTCCTCTTCCTCCTTCTTCCTCATCTTTGTCTTCTTCCTCCTTCTCTGCTTCTTCTTCTTCTTCTGTCTGTACTTCGACACCTGATAGCCTACAACATGACGACGTTTTCCTTTTTCGGATCGATAGAGATTGTGGCCCCTAAACCCCACCAGTTGAACAGAACAAGAGAAAACAGAGCACCGCCCACATTGACCCACTTCAACGTTGATATCCATTAGAACACCTTCCCTGACTGACAAATCTGGATTTCAGTGAGGTCGATTGGCGGTAGCAACATCCTCCCGATCGAGCACACACACCACACACACAACACACACACCCCCACCACACACACCACACATACACACACACACAACACGCGCGCGCGCGCACGCGCCCGGCCCACCCGCACTCAACGCACCACGCTCCTCCGCAAGCATGCACGCGTCACTCGCGCGCATGCACGCACGCACGCCTCTCTCCTCTCTCTCTCCCCTTCTCCTTCCTCCCATCTCTCCTCTCCTTCCGTCCCCACCCCCACCTCCGAGCCCCTCCTACCGTCACGACCTCACTCTGCTCCCCTCCCCACCCTTCCTCTCTCTCTCTCTCTCTCCTCTCTCACACACACACACACACACAACACACCCCACAAACACCCAACAAACCACACACACACACAACACACACCACCACACCCAAGCATTCTGTATTAGATAACAATAACAATACAAACAAAACAAAACAAAACTGCGTCAGTCTAAAACCACTGAAACATACGGATTCACCACCACTTGTTTTCGCTTCCTAGACATGTGTCCTGAAAAGAGAAATATCAAAGCAGAAGAAACTTTGATCGAGAGACACAGAGAAGATAGAAGGACGAGACTGAGAGAAGAGGAGAGATAGAGCGAGATGGGTAGCTATAGAATTTTATAGTAGAAACATAGAGAGAGAAACATGGAGATGAGAGAGACTGATAGAAGAGGGAAACCGATGTCTATATAGAGAGTATATATAGATAGCGATATAGCGAGAGAGAGAGAGAGAAAGATATAAGACGAGACTGAGAGCGGAACGTACTAACGTCGAAACGAATGTATTTTTGTTTTTTTTTAATGAGTTAAAAAGAATAAGCACAAACTTGCTGTTTTTAGATCTTGCCCCTTAATGGAAACAGAGAGAGAGAGAGAGAAGAGAGAGAGAGAGAGAGAGAGAGAAGAGAGGGAACGAGAGCCGTAATTGACCTACATACGACAGACAACAGGCAGACATCCCGACAGAACAGACGGCAGACAGACATACAGACACAGAGACAGATCGTACGAACGAACGAACGAACGAACGAACGAATGTTTTTGAATGAGGGAAAAGGATAAGCACAATAAAGGCTTTTTTACAAGT
>JADBJO010025051.1:0-10000 GCA_016801955.1 Conus betulinus
GACAGACTGACTGACTGGCTGACACACTGACAGAGGCATAGGGAACTAAAACCAATTACAAGAAACTACTGCAATTCTTATATAATAATTGTAGCGATTAGAAGAGCTTATGATTCTAGTTACTCAGACTGTAGTACACTTTCTTCAACTATCTTAAAGTGTTCGAGAAGGTGAGTGCGTGCTAGCTTGTGAGTGTCCACAAAATCATCCTTAGTGTAACAGAAAAGCTTCATTCTTTGATTCATCTTACAAACCTTCCCCTCAATAGCTTTTTGACTGATAGATGTCACAGGGCCTCACGCCTGGGTTTTGCTGGAGATTTGCAACCTACCCTACAATTGTACCCATTACTTATTCTAGTATACGTACAACCACACTCATTTCTCATATCCCAGGCTACCACACTCCTATACCTACTCTTACCACCCACACATTCTTTACTTTCTAACATACCCTAAACCCATACGTCTTTGTAATCTTTGGAAACATTCTGTCCACATGCACACACATCTATTACTTGTCCTCCAGCCTATCCCACGCACATTACTATTACTATTCCCCCTCCTTCTACCAGCCCTACACCCGTATCTATTCTTAATCTTCCAACTTATGCTTCATTCATGCGTAGTCCTTATTCTCTTACCTACCCTCACCCATACATATTCTTTATCCTATAACCTACTCCACACTCAGACATATTCCTAATCCACCATTGTATTACACACCAGAACCAATTCCTCATGTTCTAACCCATCCAACGCCATTACCTACTCCTCAGTAACCAAGAAGCCTCGCGCTCTACCAGTTCCTTCTGTGTCCATACCCCCTATATCCGAATAATGTTTTGTTACCTCTAACCTGCCTTATGTCCACTGTTATTCGTAAAACCATTTCTCATCCTCCCTGCTGCCCTTCATCCTTACATATTCTTTATTTCTAAACTAGCTACATCCCACACCTATTCCTTAAACTCTAACCTGTCGTACATACATTCATAACCGTTCATTATCTTCTTGCAGTTTACATAGATACCTATTTTTATCTTCGAAATCACTCTCTGCCCAAGTCCCTTTTCAGTGGCTCCAACACTCGTACCATTTCTTAATCCTCTGCCCAAGCTTGACCCATCCTGTCCCTTTGTCCTTCCACACATCTTTCACCATCGCTGATCACTTAGACCTATATTTCATTCCCCCAAACTACATAGCCCGTGCACGTTTTTGCTTGTTCTTCTTCCATATACCCTTACACCCACACGTGTTTTCTTATCCTTCAAATCACTCTACACCAAAGCTGGTTCTTTCCCCGCCACCTATAACCAAAAACCGTGTTCTCCAACCACCTTCCCTACACTACACTTAGTCCTTTACCTCCCCCCACTCTCTTCCCTGACTGCAGTGACTCGGAGAATTAATGGCAGATAAATTAGAGGCAACCCAGAAATAGTCTGTGTCATGCGACCACAGACAACTTGCGAAACCAGAGTACGTATCGTAGTATAGTACGTCGGTGTATGACAAGGCGATGAAAGTCAAAGTGGCAAACTTTGCAATTGATCCTGCTGGCAGACAGGAAGCCAGTGAAGAGGGAATATAAAAGACGAGGAGAAGGCTTGGGACATTGACGTTCAAGGAGCTGGGAGTAATGAGACGGGCAGGTTAATTCCCACCGTTCACTGTTTAGAGGTAAAGGCTAGAGGTAGGAAATGGCGGTCGAAAGGATGGAAGTCACAAGGGTAAGGTATGGAAAAGCATGGAAGTTTAAGCCTCTGTAGGTTTGGACCCAGCACTGAGTGGTGTGGTCGGGGAGTCCAACTGATTCTTTTAGAGAGGAGAGAGAGAGAGGAAGAGAGGAGAGAGAGAGAGCGAGAGAAGAGCGTGGTGTGTGTGGTGTGTGTGCGTGGTGTGTTTGTGTGTGTTTTGTGTTGTGTGTGTGTGTGTTTGTGTGTGTGTGTGTGTGGCGCTTTGCACGCGCGGCGAGCGCATGTGTGTGTGTGTGGTGTGTGTGTGTTTGTGTGTGTGTGTGTGTGTGTTGTGTGTGGCGCGCGCGCGCCTCCCGCGGGGTTCCGAGCGGCGAATGGTTGGTGTGTGTGTTGTGTGTGTGTGTGTGTGTGGTGTGTGTGGAGTGTGTGTGTGGTGTTTGTGTTTGTTGTGGTGTGAGTGTGGCGTGTGTTTGTGTGTTGTGTGTGTGTGTTGTTGTGTGTGTGTGTGTGTGATGTTGTGTTGTGTTGGTGTTGTTGTTTGGTGAAGAGAGAGAGAGGGAGGAGGAAGGAGGAGAGAGAGAGAGAGAGATAGAGAGTGTGTGTTCTTCTCTCTTCGGTTTCTTCGGAGCATAGGGAAGAAGCAAACGATCAAAACAGCGTAGAGCAGGCTTTTTTTTTTCCAGCTGCTTGCAGATGACCATGACGACCCCCCCTGACGACCCATTACCCCTGCAGATAACCCCCCGACCACCCTGACCGACCCGATGAACTCCCCCCCGACACCCCCCCCCCCCGACCCACCCCACCTACCCACCCCCCGAACCCCCCCGAACCCCCCCACCCACCCCCCCCCGAACCGACCCGCCCCGAGATGCCGAAACCACCCATGAGACCCCCCACCCCCCCCCCCTTCACCCCCCAGACCGTACCACCCCCCTCCTGCCTCTCCTCCATGACCCCACCACCCCCCCCCCCCACCCCGACCCCCCCCCCCCCACCCCCCCCCCCCCCCCCCACCCACTCCCAGATGAACCCTGACGACCCCCGAACCACCCCCCCGACCCTACCCCCCCCCCTGACCCCACCCTGACCACCCACCCCCCCCCCTACCCCCACCACCCCCCCCCATGACCCCCCCCCCCCCCACCCCCCCGACCCCCCCCTGACCCCCCTACCCACCCCCCCGACCCCCCCCCAGATGGACCCACATCTGAACCAAAGAAAAAAAACCCCCCCCCCCCCGACCCCCCCCCCGCCTGCATTGCAGTGACCCCCCCCCTCCTCTCCTCTGTAATCATCTTGGCCCCCGCCTCCCCCCCCCCACCCCCCCGACCCCCCCGCCAGGACCCCCGCCACCCACCCTCCCTCTGTCCGGGCCCCCCTACCTTCTGCCTGCCCGCCTCCCTTCTCCTTCATCGGACCTACCTTTTAAAAAGAAAAGAACAACCCGCGCATGGACACTGATGAGATGTGAACGTGGCGCGGCGTGGTGAGCGGCTACGCTCTGGATCGGGTGGGGAAGTCGGACGCGTTGGGGTTTTTGGAAAAGAGCGATGGGGGACACAAAAATGAATGGCACCACACGTCTCGGAGTCTAGTGGGCCACCCACCCCCAAGAAATCGTCCACTTGGCATAGTATCATGAACTGAGAGAGAGAGAGAGAAGGAGAGATATAGCTCGAATGTTCGTTTGAATCTCTACTCCAAAAACACACCCAACCACAAAACCGAGCGCCCCGTCTCCAAGCGTTCGCCCCTTTCCTCTCGGCCAAATGAACCTTTCCCCCGTGTGTTACTTCTCCTGTTTGTTTAAACCCCCCTGTCCCCTGCGCCCCCCCCTTCCGCTTCCTGCCCTTGATTTACGAACTGAAAGTCACGCGCCGAGCAGTGAACTGAAGTGAGTGAAGTGTGTTTGTGAAACGAGAGGAGGCGCGGGGGAGGGAGTGAGTGCATGGGGCCAAGAGAAAGGGGGGGGGGGGGGGATGGGATTGGGAAGGAATCTGCAGAGAGAGAGAGAGAGCGAGAGAGAGAGACGAAGAGAAGGACGAGCGGATGCGAGGATGAGGGCTTCGCGGATAGAGAAGTAGAGGAGAGAATCTGGGGAGGTGTGGAGGGGGCACGGCAGTAGGTACAGGAGTCAAAAACTTAAGTGGCGAGGAGAGCGTTTACTGCTTTTTACTTTCTGTCATCGTGATGGGTGAATGTCACCAGAAATGTCACGCCTGCTTTTTCATTAAAAAGATATTGGATTGTATACAACACCACTACTCACACCACACAGCAAACACACAACACTCAAGACACGAGACACACACACACACACACAGCACACACACACACACCACACCCCCCACACACACACCAAACCACACAACACACAACACACACACAATACACACACACACACACAACACACACCGACACACACAAACATACACACCACACACCACACACACACACACACACCCACACACACACAACACACAAAACACGCACGCACGCACGCACGCACACACACACTCCTCACTCACACTTACGTAGACAGGAGCGCGCGCACGCGACCGCTCGCACACGCACATGATAGATAAATATAAACTAGGAGATAGAAAGCACAGAAAGATGACACAACAGCCCCCCTAGATAAATAGAGAGGAAAGATACGATAGAAGAAAACACTTTTAAGGTGAGGGTTAACATTTGAGAACAACTGCTAATAAGTCACTCCTCTACCCATTCCACCTTCATTATCAATTCCACCCAGGGTCTATCTAACCCACCTATTTCTTCGACCCACCACCCAATTATGCCATTCTTCCTGGCACCCCTCTTTCCAGGACAAACTGGACGTCGAGCCAGTCTTTATGGTCACTCTGAAAACAAACTTTCAATTCTTGATGGATCTCCATTCTGGGCAGCTATTGTCGATGATGATTGATCCACACCCCATTGTTTTGATTGCCAGAATGTCTGGTTTTTTTTTCTAACCCAAAATAAAGCACTATGAACATACACACTATCTGGGTCTTTATGACGTTTCAGGTTGAACAGGCTTTCATCCTCAGCATTGAAAACCCTTCGTTCAACTAATGCAGCTTGCAAATCCTTCCTGCAAAATAATAGGTACTTGCAAAATCAAGGAAATTCAAAAACAAAAAAAAAAAAAAAAAAAAAAGTGGTTGTGATTCACACCACACACAAAGAACTTCAATTCAAAATAAAACAATGAGCTGTGTTGAAAAGGATTTTCAATGCTGTCAAGTGGTGTCGGTTTTTGTTTTTGTGTTTGCACGTTCATCTGAAGAGATTTCGCTGATGCCATGCTCTCAAACAACAGTCATACCTCATAGCGCTTCCCTTGTCCAGTGTGTTGAGGGAAATCTCTGTCTCTGCCCTCGTCTCTGTTTCTGTGTCTGTGCGTGCGACTAGGCGCGCCGCGCGTGCGTGCGTCTGTGTGTGTGGGGGTGTGTGCGCGCGTGTGTGTGCGAGTGCGTCTGCGTGTGATCGCAGTGTGTTGTGTGTGTGTGTGCTTGTGTGGTTGTGTGTGTGTGTGTGTGTGTGTGTGTGTGGGTGTTTGTGTGTGTGTGTGTGGTGTGTGGATATCTGGCAAAAGCATTCAGGACTTCTCATGTATCGGTGTTGTTACTATGAAACCAATTTAAATCATTATGACACTAAATACTAATGTTTCAATCATCACCTAACACTCCTTTTTTAACGAGCTGTACCTGTCCCCCTAATCCCCGCCACTTAACAATCTGTCAACTGGACAATTGGCAACAATATGCGTTTTCAATGTAAAAACAACTCTCTCACTCTCCACCACCTTTCCCCTCTCTCTCTCTCTCTCTCCTCTCTCTCTCCTCTCTCATCTATCTCTCTCTCTCTCTCCTCTCTTCTCTCTCACAAGAAATGGAGACAGAAAAACGTGAGGGAAAAAAAAAGCACGTATCCCACTCCTCCGACCCAACACTAACACAAAAACACACAGACACACACACCACACACACACACCACATACGCACGCACGCATGCACGCGCACGCACGTACACGCACAGCACCCCACAGCACTTCGCAAGCGCACCGCACGCACACGCACGCACGCACGCACACACAACACTTGCTATTCATAAATGTAAAGTTTTCTGCCAAAAAAAGAAGGAATTTTTATTTTTAATGTCAACGAGCGGTTTTGCATTAAGAGTAGTTTACATCAGAAACATAGATGGTCAATGTGCAAAACAGAACCATTAGCGTTACTTGGGGTATATTATAAACTACTATTATTCAAAGTGCAATAAGCAGAAAAGCCAAAATCAAAGCTGTGAAACAATTTCTTTTCATCCATTTACCCCTGCTGTTAACGCTTGGGTGTATAATTATAATCTATGGTTCTTCTATGCAAAACTCAAAAATCAAATACGAACATAGCATAAAAAATAGGGGCCATTTTTTTTCTCCTTTTTAATTGGGATACTTTATTTTCTCCATCCCCCTCCTGTCTCTCCTTGTCCAAAATCCATCAATCTACAAGGATTTAAAGGACATACACCATATAACATCCAAAAAACTGATCTCACAACTATCAGCAATAAAAGTATAAAAAATAACACAACACTCGGGAAAATCAGGCTCCAAATCCCCTCACATCAAACCATCATCAATCAATCACATCTCTCACCTCTCTCCCCGACTCCCCTATAGAGAAGAGTGACCCAAGTCTCATCCTCATACATGTTTTTCCTCCGCTTCGCAACGCTAACGCTCTCGCTGCTCTCTGTCCTTAGTATATACTATTTACCGCACACACACCACACCGCCACACCACACACACACACACACACACACCCACACACCACACAACACACACACCAGCAAACGTTTTCTTAACGAACGGTGGCATACTTCTTATAAAATTGACCTGAATATACTTTTCAAAATATAAACAGCGTCCGTCAGGGTTCCTGATCTGCATAACACGTAATCTACATCAAGTGAAAGTCAAGCGTTTTAGGAAAGCAGATCGTTAAATTTAATCGAAAATGAGTATTAAAAGCATCTGTAACACAGCCTACCCTCCACCCCCCCACACCTATTCTCTATCCTCCCATACATCTCTCACCACATACGTATATAACCTATCCCTCCACAAACCTGTCAGTGTCCATCTTCCAAACTATTCACCCCCTCAACGCCTAGTCCTTATATCTCTCTCCTACACACCTCACAGGCTATTTCCTCCCTCTGACGGTACTTTCAGCCATTCATTATTTCTTCCTACATAGCGTATATACCTAACTCTGTACCTTGCTTTCCATCTTAAACCTTACCCTTACACCATCTTATATTCTTATATACCTGGGGGAAAATTATAGAATAAATCTTTAAACGAGAAACAACACCTGTCCCTACCCCCATAAGGCAAAGTCAGTCCTACAATCTAGTCTGCAGACACCAACCCTACAGAATATCAACCACTTCTAATCCTGACTGCCGTTGAATCGGGTGATAGAGAGGTGCGGTGATAAGAAGTACCGATTTGTACCCAGAAATAAGAGTCTGCCTGCTTTCCAAGAAAACTTGCAAACCGATTATGTAGATTAAACGGGTGCCGTGACAGTGTCTGTCGCACCACAGACAGCGATTAAAAAAGTGGACAAAGTGGCAGCTTTGTAACTGATCCACCTGTAGACATGATGGAACCATTGAGGTGTGGGGATGAAGACGAGAATGTTTGGACGTTTGTCCACTGCAAGAAAGGAACGGGTGGGGTGACCATAGGTGCAGTCAGAAAGCGTATTTTGATGTCAGTCTGGAATCACAGAAGTTTACCAAATATAGCGTTTAGGGCCCATCCGCAACCGATTATATAAGAATGTGTGTGTGTGGGTGTTCGCGCGTGCGTGCGTGCGTGCGTGTTGTGTGTGGTGTGTGTGTGGTGGTGTGTGGTGTGTGTGTGGGTGTGTGTGTGTGTTTGTGTGGTGTGAGCGCGTTCCTGTGTAAGCAGTGTGCGCATATGTGTGTTTTGTATGTGTCTTGTATGTGAGCGTGCTTATTATTTGCGTGTGTACCTTTTGTGAACAGATGCGTTTTTGAGGGGTTGATTGTGATTATGAAATACTTGCACGCTTCCATCAGATTCAAAGAGAAAGAAATAAAGACGGGTCAGGGTGATGGTTAAGGAAAGGAAAGCAGGTGGGAGGTGTGGAAACGGGGGAAAGGAAAATAATATTCTAAGCTGCGAGAGAGAGAAAACAGATGGAGGAGACGAGGGAAAGGGAGACGAAAGGAGAGTCAAAAACTAGAAAGAAAAGAAAAAACGATTACAGACATGACAGACGTCTCCTCAAGGACAGAAAAAGCGCAATGAAGGAATGAGCACTAGGAAAACAGAATACAGAATGAATATGAAATATAAAATCTGCCACCACATTTCCAACTCCCACCTCCGTCCCCAGTCCTGCACCCCCCCCCCCACCCCCCAACGGAGGACCCTACTACACCCACCCCAGAGACGGAGCCATGTGGGTGTTGAGTGTTACAGGGTTGAGACTGTGTTACAGTACTCTAAGTCTAAAGCTTCCCTGCCAATCAGTGCCTGAGCGCAACAGACAGGGTGACAGGGAAAAAAGAAAGAAAGAAAAGAAATTAGGCAGGAGAGGAAGAAAAGCGCGGGGAAAAGAAACAACACAAAGAAAAAAAAAACAACAAACAAAAAAAAAAAAAAAAAAAACGGAGGAGAGAGAAATGAGAACAAACTTGGAGGGAAGACATTAAGAATGTGAACAAAAAAAAAAAAAAAAAAAAGGCGTACGGAAAAAAACAAAGTGAGGAAGGGAAAATTAAGAGAACATAGAGCAAGGGGTAAACGACACCCCAAGCAACCACCCAAAGAAAGCAAAGGGTCGAGGCAAAAACAAACAAAAACAACTAACAGGAGACAGCAGCAAATCCACCATGAATCACAGCGGTCACACACCAGCACACTGCGTATTTTTCTTGTCGGGGCCCAGATCATTTAGTCCTCTCAGCCGCCGAAAAGTCCCGTATTGCCATATTATTTGAATCAACCGGATGTGGAAGACGATAAAGATCATCTTTATTTCAAGGAAAAAAAGAAACAACAGAAGAACAAGAGAGGAAAAGAGAAGGAGGGTGGAAGAAAGGGAGATCGTTATAGCGAGAAAGAAGAGAAGAAGAAGAAGAAGAGAGAGAGAGAGAGAGAAAGAGAGGAGAGAGACGGCGAGAGAGAGGCGAGACGAAGAGAGAGAGCCGACGGAGAGAGGAGAGAGAGAGAGAGCAAATGCATATAATTGCGCAGCGAATAGGAATGGGGCTGATGCTATAGGGGAGGAGGGAGGTACCCAGGTATTTTCAGAGTTCACTTCTGCGCACCTTCTGGCCTCCCCCCCCCACCCCCCCCCCCGCCCACACACGCAGCACACACACACACACACACAAAAACCCACGCGCGCGCGCCGCACCACACTCTATCCTGGCCTCAATATGCACAAATTCTGAAAAATGCATTCCAGGGAAGAAAAAACAGCGGGGAAAAAGACAAAGGTGCGGTGTTTTTCATTTGGCAAGCGGCTTTTGGTGCTGGGATATGTGTGGACGTGTGGGGGTGAGAAAGTGTGCACTGGGCGCCCCCAGGCCAATCTCCCGCGAGGTTCAACAACCTTTTGACAGCCCCCAGCACTTTCTTGGCTAAACGAGAATGCATTCTGCTTCCCTCTGAGGACTTCTCAACATTTCTTTCAGAGAATGCTCCTCTGCCCCCCCCCCCTCTGCCCCCCCCCACCCCCCCCGCCCCCCCCCCCCCCACCCCACCCCCCTTTCAGATCGTGGGTGTTTCTTTCAGTGGAATCCCTTCGTAACCGGTAATACGAATACAGGTGGCGAAGTTCTAAACTCAATGTCGTCCTATACCCTTATCCCCAGCAGCCTGTCCTTCCAAACCCCCCCCCCCCCCCCAGCCCCCCCCCCCCCCCCCCCCCCCCACCCCCCCCCCCCCCCCCCCCCCTCCCCCCCCCCCCCCCCCCCCCCCGCCCCCCCCCCCTCCCCCCCCCCCCCCCCCCCCCCCCCCCACACCCACACACACACACAAACCACACTCCCCGCCCCTTATCATTTTTGAAGTGCTATCAAACATCTCCAAAATACTTCGGTTGAACAAATTGGTCTGCACCTGGTAAGAATTATCGATGCCTCTTCGTTTTGATAACAAGCTTTTGATGAAAAGAGATTGAGAACACACACACACACACACACACACACACACACACACACACACACAC
>JADBJO010025051.1:12500-24292 GCA_016801955.1 Conus betulinus
GATGTTTGGGTCAATTCTTGAGGGGTGGGGGAAGGGGGGGGGGGGGGGGGGCGTGCTATGAACCGTGTTGACATCTATGTATTTTTCGTTCAAAGTGTCTTGCCACAACTTATCGTCTTTACCAGCGAGATCAAAAGGAGAAGCCGGACTTTACAAGGCGGAAAGTGCCAGAGACAGCCTGGGTGTCACAGACTGAACTGAGGAAGGTTTCTTTCCGACTAGAACATTTGCAGTTCTTTTCTGTAAGTCTGCTCCAACAAAAGTGGACAGTGTTCAAGGTCAAGTTATTACACGTCGGCTCGGCCGGAAAAAACAAGTTGCGAAAAGTGTGCAGTTTGTAGATATGTGTATCTGACTGATGTCTCTGGGATGGTGTGGGTGATTTGCATACCGACGTGTGTTTATCTATCTAGCTCTTTTCGTGAGGCCTGTAGACGGCATGCCCAGTCCGCTAGGGCCAGAAACCGCTGTGTCTGGGCTTGTCTCCTTACTTTTGGTAAATCACCTCTCTTGATGGCGACTAGTATACCGGTCGTAGGTCGTGGGCGTTAATGAAATCTCGGGTTCACCCCGTGCTTCCCCCAGTCGCCTGAGCTGCACGTGCTTTTTGAGTCTCTGCTCTCAACTCTGTGTGGGTGTCGTCTGCAGCAGTGCTAAATAATGCCACAACACAGCGGGCCCCACACGGAGAAGATTGACTGGCTGCAGCAGCAGGTCCACGGGCTTCTGTCTTCATCTCCTGAGAAAATTTTTTTTTTTTTTTTTTAAAAAAAATGATAAAAGAAAGACGAATTTTTATAGGAAATGTTTGGGTGACAGAATGCCATCTTCTCTCATCCAATGAACTCTCTCGGTCCCTGTGTTTGTCTCTGTAACGAACGGCATCTGTGAACGTTACAACACTTTTAATGCTTCACCACGATCAGTGATTGAGGACAGTGGAAAAAAAACTACTACAGTCATATGAATGTAAACACTTTGCCTACATATCGTACCGCAGACAGTGAATCAGGGATTAAAAGATTGATGAATGAAGTAACAGTTGACAGTATGACACATGGTGATGTAGCAATGACAACAGGCAGTGGGTCTGAATGAAACATGGACATATTTCCATAGTAAAAATCTCAGTGACACATGGTGTTAGCAATGCCAACAGGCAGTGGATGAATGACTGCAATGACAACATTATCCCATAGTTTGTGACAATGGTGATTTAGCCATGACAACGGGCAGTTGTGTAACTGAAAACAATGGACATTTCCATAGTTTTGTGACACATGGTGATTTAGCAATGACACGGGGGGGGGCAGTGGTCTGAATGAAACAATGGACATTTCCATAGTTTTGTGGCCATGGTGATTTAGCAATGACAACACAGTAGTGGCGGAATGAAACATATGGACATTAATTACCATAAGTTATGTTGTGACACATGGTGATTTAGCAATGACAACGAAGGCAGTGGCTGAATGAAACAATGGACATTTCCATAGCTTGCGACACCAGGTCATGTATTAGCAATGGACAACAGGCAGTGGTTCCTGAATTGCAAAACATGGACAATTTCCAAAGTATTGTGACGCATGGTTCGTGAAAACACGCAGTTGTAACCCGAAGATTACTGATAGTATTGAACACAAAACAGGAAGTGACAGACACAATGCTGAGGTGCTGCATGATGCACTTGAACCTTGTCATGTCGATAACGAATACAGCTGTCACAACAGATGCTTTGAGCCTCCACAGGTTTTGTTGTTGTTGTTGTTCTTTTTGTCTGTCTGAACCTTCCGTGGTGGCTTCTACACGACTCATAGATAGGAGCTACAAAAAAGCCTTTTTCAGAGTCAGTTATGATGGCAGAACCGGTAGTCCAACTAAGACCTGTAAAATTATATAATCCATCGTCTTTGTGGGGTGGGTCGGGTCTTTAGTCATGCTACAAGCTTAGCAGCAAGATGTCGGGGTGTACACTCTCTGTTTCTTCATCCATGACCTCTGTGGTCTGTCTGCGGTATGTCCGCCCACTCGCCACTGTATCTTTGCCTGTCCTAGCCGCAGTGTACCCCTGTAGGCCAACTGTGGTAAGCAGAGACATATCCTAGAGTACAATATCATATTGAGCCACCCCCCTGACCTTTACCCTTTTATGTTGGGATCGGTTCCAGAGGACATGTGTCTTCACACGTGTCCAAAAAACAAATCTGCAGTCTATACTCGTGGACTGGCTGTTTTGGACGGGGATCATGTTGGGCAAACATGCCACACAAACCTGCACTCTATCCGGGGACCATGTTTTGGACTGCGGAATCAATGTGTGGGGAGTACATGCCCATCCCTACAAACCTGCACTCTATCCCATGGACTGGTTTTGGACAGGGATCATTTTGGGATACGTGCCCACTACAAAACCTGCATGTCTATCCTCATGGAATTGGTTTGGGACAGGGATCATGCTGGGATACGTGCCACACAAACCTGCATTCTATCCACGTGGACTGGTTTTTGGGACAGGGATCATGTTGAGATACAAACACTAAACACTGCCATTCTATCCCAGTCCCATCGGACTCGGTTTTGGACCGGGATCATGTTGGGATTACGTCGCCCACACAAACCTGCATTCTATCCCGTGGACTGGGTTGTTGGACTAGGGATAATATTGGTAACACTGCCCACACCCGCTAACTAATTGAGACTACCCTGTCCTCTCCCTGCCTTACAAACCCCCCCACACCCCCCCCCTCCCCCTCCCCCCCGCCATTCAGCGCCTACCCCACACCCGAGGGTTGCAGTCTTCGGTCACGAGGGTCTGAGTGATCCATTTATTTTCGTTTTGCTGTTCGTGGACACAGGTCCACAATTCCAAATGTGACAGATGGGCACGTGATTGGTAGTAGGGGGTGGAAATGGATGGTCATAGACTGCGGTCAGGGGGATGGGGGCGGGGCTCTGCCTGATAGCCCAAGAACATCTGCCTTGACTAAACGCAGACGTGGTGTGGATTTTGATGCCCTGGTAGAATCTCCCATGGTTTGGCAAAGCGACTGCGGCCAACCGTTGGCCCACCTACATTCTATTCTATCTATTCCTCCGTCTCCCCCCACCACTCCCCCACCCCCACCCGGCTCCGTCTCCTCCTCCGTCCGTTCTCTTCTATGCTCCAACTCCATATTAAGTTCTAGTGTTTTCACATTTTTTCTCCGTTGATCTATACGTTGACCTCCCCTGCCGTGTTTTTCCATGTCATGTGATGTGTGATTAGAGAAGGAGAATCGTGGAGATCGACCGAGCAGTGGCTCTCGACAATCTCTCCGCTCGGACTCCTACTAACCATGAGTATGCAACATTGTCTCCGCTAAACCTCACCTGATCCCCCAACAAGCCTCCGGTAGCGCCTGGGTTAGCCTGGATGACAGACAGCAGTGCCGGCTTGATCAGCTTAATCCCGTGGTGTATGGCTGTGTTCTTTTCCCAGGAGCTGTCTGTGATCAGGTGGGACTACGGTCAGCCTGAACTCAAAATCGTATTTTTGGATCGTCCGACTTGGAGGACCTGAAGACTAAGATATTCTCGGTTCTTTTGATAAAGCCTGATGAGCAGTGAAGGTGGGGGCAGGAAAAGAACTTGTTGAAAACCAAGAGGTTATGCATCCCGCTGACAGAAGCATCACACAACACACAAAACCCACACACCCAAAAAACACACACACACACCCACACACACACACACCACACCCACACAACACACCACACACACACACACACGATCCACGAGAAAAGAACAAACATAAATTGTAAGTACGCTTTTATTGACCTTGGTTTCTTTTCTGACACTACCGATGCTAGGCAGAACAAAATAAAACGAGCATTTGAGAATGAGCAGACACAAGTATTTGATACCAACGAAAAAAATGTAAGTAAAAGGGAGTGTAAATTTTTAAAAAGTACCACCAGGTGTCTTACTACCATAGGGGACACAACTTGAATTCAACCATACACCTCTCATGCACGTTGCTACTCTCCTCTCTCTCTCAATCTCTCTTCTCATGGCTCTCTCTCATCTCTCACGCTCTCTCTCTCACACACACACACAACACACACCACACACGCGCCCGACTCTTTCTTCTTCTTCTTCTTGCTTCGTTAAGTATACCATAGGGTGTCCCACTGCGAACACTTCGTCAGGGCTATCTCCAACTCTGCTGTTCATAGTTGTGCCAAATTTGGGTCTCTAATAATTTTTTCGGCGTCCCTTTGCGCATTGTCGTTCGCGGCTGTTTTCCCATTATCGGTCACCCTTTGTCGTAATTTTCTTTCGCATCCTTACGCGTTCCTGTAGAACCGTTTTGAACAAGGCCCACCAACGGTATTTTCCTTTCTGCATCTGATGTCAGCAGATCTCGTACGGTTCCTCTTGTGTTCGCATCTATGTTTATAAACTGTATCCAGAATTGACTTAGGAACATGTATTTTCATCCCCTTTGACTTGGAATGTAATTAACTTTCAATCTGTTGGTATTCAATTTAGTTTTTTTTAATCATGTGCTTAATATACGACAACACAATGATGTACAGTGATACACGTTGAAAATGTCAAGAAGTTCAATGTGCACGAATCGTGGCCTCTTTCCCCTACCGGCCCCTCTCCTGGACCAACTGTACCCTACCAGTGAGATTGCAAACACGATGCAAGATATATGTTGGCACATTCCCCCGAGATTCGAGATACCCTGGGATCAGCGTCAAACGGTTCCACTTTAATGGGGTCCATATCCAAACCTCACGGTTACCCGGCCATCAAAAGACAGATGCAAAATCTGATACCGCCAAGATAGGACACGTTTGATGTTCAGTAACATGGCTGTCAGGAAAGTCACCGTGTAATTTAATCTTTTTAGTTAGGTATCCCTGCTGAGGTGCACAGGCCCCGACGTTACTATCCATTATGTTAGAATGAATACACAGCCTTGTTGTTCAGAGAGAGGGATCCAGGCTAATTGCTCAGCATGGTTCGATGGGAGCCACAAGTCCTATCTCAATTGTGCAGGCATTTTCCAGGGCTACTGCGTTTGCTTCGGCTTCACTTGTATAGTTTCACATTCTAAGTAATTTTTATGGCATTCTTGTATCATAAAGGTCTTTGTTTTTATATATCAGCATTTAATTTTGGCGGTTCACTAACTGGCTTATATAACCGAACGTGTCCAAAATACACTGTCCACTATCATTTTTTTTTTCAGCAAACTTGCCTCTGTCAAAACCCTTCGCGCTTAAGAGGCACATTCAAAGATGTCTAGCTGAGCATCACTCATTTTTCCCTTGCTCTCAGCTTTAAAGTAAGTGGAATATGGACAACGCCTGTTAGACCGTCTTATATCAACTACCTGGGTCGCTATCAATTAGTTTTAAAACGAATCTGAGTCCTAGCCCACTACTCGGTACTGGCTAGAGCTGATCTCGCTTTCATCCTAATAATATGGTGCGAGCGGTGAGTCCCTTTGGGTGGCCGGGGGGTTGTGTGCTATACTGTTTAAATCCTGTAGTCCGAATGATATCACGTGGACGTAGTTGCATGGAAAGCTGAAAGTAGCTCTCCTTGAGAAGCAATTCCAAAGCGGACTGCGCGGCAATGAATCTGACTTGTCTCAGAGGACATTCTTACTGTCTTTTTTTCCTGTTGGCCTTTTTCGTTTGTTCGACGGCTTTCTCAATCCAATCCTTCTGTGATCTTCCCGTGTCCTATCAATTCTTGTTGGCTCTCTTTTTTTTCAGTGCCATCGCTATTTCCCGTCTCCTAGTAGAATTCCTCTCCTTTGCTTCTATTCATTCTCTTTTGATACCTATCCCCTGTGTGCCTTGTGGTTCCTGAAGAAGGGCCCCTTCATTAGAAGGTTAAAAGGGGGGGCTCATTTTTTATTTTACTAGGTCCCTCTTAGCGATCTTACTTACGCGGTGAAAGGAACTGATGAGCCTGGTGTGCGCCCCTCACATCAAAAGTCACGGGGGGACTCCCGAGGAGAGCCTAGCTTGCCTCCTCTGTTATGTCTTTCTTTGAAATCGTTTAAGCGCATTCTGTAACACGTAGAATGCCAGGGATCAAAGTTTCCTCTTTCTTCTCACGTTTCATCTTTTGTCCTTTTCACTCTGTCTTTTTACATGTCCCCACGCCCAACGTGATTCCTTCACCAACCCTACTCCCTGCCTTCCGCTCCTCTGTCTCTCTCGCTCTCTCACCTTCCTATATCACCACCACACACCACACACCTCCACACACCGTCACACCACACACACACATCCCACACCACATAACACCTACCACACACACCCCACACACACCCTCACCACACTCTCTCTCAACACACACTCACACACACTACACCTTCACCACTAACACACGAAGGCACACACACACCCTCACACACACACCCCACATCCCACTCACACTCACCTACACCACCTCCACACCATCACACACACAACACACACACACACCCACACCATAGTCTACCAATACCCCCCTCACACACACACACATTTCCACAATACATCTCACTCACACATGGATTAACTCCACACACACACACACACACACACAACACACACACCACTCCCAACACACACACACACGACCACCACACAAAACTCACCTTCCAAATATATAAACACTCCGACGCGCTGCACAGACATCACCACCCACCCAGCACCTCCAACACACTCACTACACACATCGCTCAACACACACCCACACCCACCCCCAAAATCCACACACACACCACACGCAAGGAACGCACTCGCACGCACGGCACAGCACGTCTCGCAAACGCGACCCGCACCTCACATACACACACCACGTCCGCCGCGCGCACGCGTTTCTCGTAACACTTTCATTTTCATTCGGATGTCTCGCTTGCCTAGTCCATATTCCTGAGAGATGGCAGTATGTCATTCATTCCTAAAGGTGAATCTGATCGAATGCCAATATCTCACACAATTGTATAAAAAAACAAAAAACGTTCAGCGCAAATCACAATCTCACATTAGCTTAAATTAAATCATTCTCTTGACGGCAAGTCTCAAGGACATGGTTAGTTTTACGTGATGTATGGTCAAAATTGTCCGGTTTTTAAACATGCTTTTTAAAAACAAATTTTTTCTCTAAAGAATGTCCAGTGTTCGGGGTTATTCAACACAACCCTCCAATTTTTCCACTTACCCTCACATTTTTTATGGCTAACCTGTCCATGGTAGCAACAGAATAATGACGCTCAAGCCCTTACTTACACGGGGACTCTACTGACTCTTCTCGTCAAATGCCATTTAACTGTTCAGAGAAAGTTTTAAATGACTTCCATCTTCTTAAATGTTTTTCAGAAGTTTATAACCATTAGTCCTATTGGTCTTTTCCTTTGCCTAGTTAATTGTAGGGTCATAATTTGTTTGTATTCATTGTTGTTAACCTACTCTTCTGTCAATTGTTAATTAACGGTTATAGTAGATAGTACATGTGTATGTGTGCACATATGAATGTGTCGATGTGTTTGATGTGTGTGTGTGTGTGTGGTGTGTGTGTGTGTTCATGTGTGTGTGTGTGTGCGTGTGTGCAGCGCGAATACACCTGTGTGAGGGGGAGGTGCGGGAGCGAGAGGTGAAATAAGGGGGCGGCGTGTGAAGTGTCATAGCAAGAGGATAGGCTTCATTTCTGCCTGATGTTGCATTGTTGATCTTGTGTTGGAAAAGTACAAAATCCTACTCACGAGTGGTACATTATTAACTGTACCTACTAGATAGAGGTTGTCAGGTGTGCCTGGGTACCCGTGGGGCGTCGATCCGTGTAATCCTTTTGTTTCCCCTGGTGCGTGCGTGTGTGTTTGTGTGAGCTAGGTTGGTTTGTGTTGGGTTAATTGAATTGGTGGTTGTGTGTGTTTGTTGCGCTGCGTGCTTGTCAGTGCGTGGTTGTATGTTGTGGGTTGTGTGTAGTGTGGGGTGTGGGTTGTGTGGTGTGTGGTGCTGCCGGGGAACCGGGGTGCCGTGCTGGGCAGAGCCAAGCAGCGGTCTATGCAGATGTTGTTAGTAGCGCGACACGGCAATTGATGCTAGTGTGTGTGGTTTGGGGTGTGGGCGCGAGCACGTGGCGTGGGTTGCTGGTGGGGATGTGTGGATAAATAGGTGGTGGTGTGCGCCTGCGCGCGCGCGCGCGCGCCGCGCGCAGAGGGGACGTGGCGCGAGCGCCACGAATATTTGGTCAAAATAATATGCCGGATGAGTAAGGTAACCAAGGGGGGGTACACGGAACAATACCAGGAACCACACACACACACCCATCCACACACACACAAACAAACACACACACACCACACACACCCACACCCACACACACGACAACGAAAAACAACGCACTTCACGCGCCCGCACCACAGCAACGCGACGGGCACGCACGCACGCACCACGGAGAGAAGCTCACACACACACCACACACATCATGGACTTTATCCATTTCACAATTGTAGCGGATCGCCACATAACAATGCACCCCGACAAGCGCACAGACGCCTCAGATCACTGTGGTCTCTGAGGATTCAAAGACTTATCGTCAGTCTGACATGGTCTTGGTCATAATGTGTCTCTTATAGGAGGGAGGCCCATAATCAGAAGTCTACCCTCCGACAGCGAGTCTTGCATGTTTGCTTTGAGATGGATGTCAGCTTTAGGATGGGGATAAGAGTGTGAGAGTTAATTGGCTTGCTCTTGCTTGGTAGAGGTGGATCCTGAAGGACCGTGGTTGGACGGTGAAGCGGCGACTGCCATACATGTCGAGATCGGATATTGGAGTGATCCAACTGCTATGTAAGATGTTCCTATGGGTATTGGCAGGGCTCTGTTTGTTGAGCGGTGATCACATCAAGAATGCCAACTAGTGATCAGATCTTGTTCTAACTGACAATTTACCCTGTCTGCTCTCTCCTTAGGGGATTCCTTCAATTCAGCTTGCCCTGGGCATACAGCCATTAAAAAGGCGAGTCTCGCGGTGGGAAGGTGTTCGCATGTAGCTTCAATGCCAACCCAGGGGGCTTTTCCGCGATTTCCACGCGCCACTCTGATGAGAAGGTTCATACAGTCAGTCAGTGTCATGCTTGTGAGTAATAGAACTGTCTGGGGTTGACGAACCCTGGAGTGCTTATGTCACTGCTTCGAACCTCCAGTGTTAACTTGAAGTTTTAAACTGTACACAAGCATGGGCCTCCTGCTAGTCTGTCACTCAATGGTCATTTTCACTCAATATCCCCAGCCTCACTTACCTGTTGTGACAGAAATCGGGCAGTGTATGATATAACAATGGCGTCTTTTATGCCAGAGCTGTTCATCTGCATTGAATTTCAACCGTTGGATCTGCGTGCAATTCTTGATAGTTTGCTTTACAAGCTCTGGAGCGATGGCATGTTTGATAGAGGTGTTTGGGCGGGTTTGGATTACTTCTACCAGTTCCATTCGTTGTTGTTATTTCTTAGTTCTGCCCAACTAGCACGCCACCACTAGCCGTGCATTGTCTCTGCACTGTCCCATACCATTATTTTCACAATCCCGCGCTAGGCGAATGCTTTTTTGTTTCCTTGACTGCCCGCATGTAGTGGAAAACATTTTCACAACACGGCTCTGAAGGATGCCTTCGCCTGGTCTAGGGATATATGTCCTCGCATGCAAACTGAAGGAAGGTCCAGCAGGTATCGCATAGTTTCAGCTGGTATAACGGTAATCTTTCGTGGTTCCCAAATTCTACCCAATTCCAAGCCTAGTGTTGCTACTAGGAAAGAACATGAGTTGTAAGCCTTAATCTATAAGCAATTCACACTGAATACAGTTTGCGGGAAACAGTCGGAACAGATTGCGCTTGTTCCAAGCCGTTAGCTGTCGATGATTTCATTGCACGAAGGACCTTTTGTACAATTTAACGAAACAATATTTCATTTTAAAAAAAAACATGTTCTGCAGGTCAGAATTCATGTCAAGCCGATTCCCAAACAGGCGTTAGGGTGTCAGATGATTCCAGTGGTATTCCAGCGACGGAGCGTGGTGGGGGCAATTTTCCGGGATGTCTGGTTCGTTCAAACTAGCTATGAACTGCTTTCGACTCCTTCTGGAGCATTCTTGATGGTTGTAGATCAGAACCGTCGTCTGCTCGTGGTAAACACTCAAACAATTCCATTTACGTAAACAATTGAATAAAACACACAGGCTCGTGCGCGGCGAGCACAAACACACACACACACACACACACACAACACACACACCCACCACACACACACACACACACACACACACGCAACACACACACACACACCACACACACACACCATGTATAGATAGATAGACAGATAGAGGAGATAAATAGACAGGAAATGTCTATCGATGATAGTAGATACGACAGAGAAGTGTGGGCGTCTGTGTGTGTGTGTGTGTAGTGTGTGTGTGTGTGTTGGGTGTGTGTTTGTGTGTGTGTGTTGTGTGTGTGTGGTGTTTGTACGACGAAAAGATAGAAGGTAGTGTACTGAACAGATAGAAAGATTAGATATTAGCGATGCATAGGATGTATGTGGGTGTGTGTTGCCCGCGCGCTGCGCTGCGGTTGGTGTATGTGTTGTGTGGTGCAGGCGTGTAAATACACACACAGTACGATTATATATATATATATATAGAGATAGAGAGAGAGAGCGTAAAGTCCGCCCCCCCCCCCCCCCCCACTGTACATGCATAATCGACAGCATTTTTTTTCTCGTCATGTCTGTAACCATGGAATCTTGGTGTAAGAAACAGATGAAAGCTGTTGTGATGATCAGCTGCGGCTGTCCCGCAGTGTACGATGTTTGCTTACAGCCTATATGTCTGGGTCTGTTTTTCTGGCATGGAAGCAGGCAGTGACGTGTAGCGGTTGTCCCCGCAGTGACGATGTGGTTGTTTTTTAAAAAGCCTGCTGTCTGGGTGGGGGCCATTTGTTTTTTCTGGAATTAGGCAGGCGGTGACGTGTAGCGAGTTGTCCCGCAAGATGACGATGTGTTGCTTGTAAGCCTATCTGTCTGGGTCTGTTTTTCTGGCATTAAGAGGCGGTGACTTGTAGCGGTTGTCCCGCAGTGACGATGTTTAGCTTAAGCCTATATGTTCTGGTCGTTTTTTTCTGGCATGAAGCGGCAGTGACGTGTAGCGGTTGTCCCGCAGTGACGATGTGTTGCTTAAACCCTATCTGTCGGGGTCTGTTTTTCTGGCATGAAGCAGGCAGTGACGTGAGAATTGGGATGCTGACTGTGCTGCTTATGAATTGCATAGCCGACGATAATGTCCATCAGTGGACTCCCCCCCCGGAATTCCTCCCATGGTTGTGAGAATTTCTTCTATGCACTCTGACCTTCATTGATATTGCTCTCCTCACGACAGCTACAAAACAGCAAAGCCATGAAAAGAAACGCCGGCTGCCTCATCACGTCCCCCCAACGACCCCAGCGGTCAGGGGAATGACTGACTGTCCCTTCCACAGTCCTGTGGGAGTTAAGGTGTTTTTCAAAGCGCAGTTTGTGTTCCAGACGTATGAGGTTCCTACTTTCTGTGTTTGGCAGGTTCTGGTGAGCTAGTGGTTGTTTGCAGTGTTAAATTTTAACAAGGGTGTGTGGTGTGTGGGCGTTTGTGTGTGGGTGTGTGTGTGTGTGTGATGTTGTGTGTGTGGGTTACAGAGGGGTTTTTTTGGCGAGTCTTGAAACAAAAAACGAGTAGGAATATTTAAAGTGGTGTATGTCATGCGTGTTC
>JADBJO010025052.1:5000-24290 GCA_016801955.1 Conus betulinus
GTTTGACAGCAGACGTTTCCAGAGAAGAAAACCCTCTCAGACAAGTGTTTTGGCCAAGAATTCTTTACATTCTAAGTTCATGACTCCCAGATGCCCTACTGCCATTTTTTTTAGCGTTGCGAACCCGCAAGTTTTGGATGAGTGGGCGTCTCAATGCTTGCCTTTTTTAGATGAACGTCTTACCCCACTGCTAACAGGACAGCTGTTCTAAGTTGGGAAATTTAAGCTTTATGAAGTTCTTACGTTCCCCCCCTCGACCTGATCCAGCTGCAACTCCTTTCAGCTGCCTGTGCCATTGCCGTCAGGTTCTGGTCCTCTTCTTACCCGAAATCCTGCGCTGTTTCATGAGGTCACAGGCTGATGAACCTATAAATTCCCTGCTCCAACTTCTATGGCGAGAACCTGGGGCCTTGGGGCTGCTCGCTAGACTGGTATACTTTTCGGTCTTGTAGAGGTGCGCTTGCTCAAATAAGATCGCACATTTTGCTAACGATACACAGTTTTCCAATGCTAGCTATAAAATGTCATTAAAAACATAGACCTACTCAGGAGTTTTGATAAGGCCTGGGTTTTAATATTGAACAGCAATAAAACGCAAGCAATATGGCAACATTCAATATGAACTCATATAAAATAACGTTTTGTCCTACCTTCCATGGCAAGGAATCCTGTTCCATTCAAATACACAGAATTTGGTTTACTCACGAGAAGATGAATAGGGAAACCATTCACTATAATGAAATATTTTTTAGACGGTAAAAGTTCATCTCGAATATGGTATGAAAGACGCATTACCGCATTAGGTAGAATACCGGTTTGAAGTACCTTGTCTCATTTAAACGTAAATGTATTTGGATTGTATCGACGTATCCACCAGACACTTTACATATAAACTCCAACAAGCATTTTTTCAGTTTATATGAACTGACAATCAAGATAAAATCATAGGAGGACTTCCGTTGAAACTTTAAAACAAGGTGGAACAAATACACCGGATAGTGAAAAAATGTATAATCGATTTCAAATTATCATTGATCAATCAACTGTTTGCATGAAATCATAAATGGAAGTGTGCTGCAACGACAATTCATATTTTTCTTGAAAATCTTGAAAGTTTTTGAATCAGCATTTGGGACAAAATGTCGCAAAAAATAATGATCAGATGCAGCCAAATACACAAGGATGTTTTGCCTTTGCTTATTACCTAAAACCCCAAGTCAAGTGCTTTTGGAGCCTTTTTAATGACAATAAAAAATGGTGCTGTGATGATAAAGGAGAACACAGATTATTAGAGAATAAAAAAGTATTCCTTAGAACATTAAAAAAAAAAGAAATTGGTGAATTCTTCACAAAGCACGAATGTCTAACTGACCGTGGTCGCCATACTGATTTTGTTATCTGCAATGGTTTGATATCAACAGCTCAATGGTTTTTTTTTGGAAATTTGAAATACAGCTATTTGATAACACCATTGATGACTGGAGTGCTTCAAGAGCATTAAGAAAAAAATTTCTAGTGTACAAAAAAAAGAGACCTAAAACATGCTATGAGTTGTTCATACAAGATGATTTGCGGCCGATAGTTCTGTACAAGGGATCTTGAAAACCAAACCTTGATTTTTTTAAAAACATTTTTTTTTTCAGAATCCACAGAATCAGAGAGGTCAAGCTGAAATGGCTACAAATAAAAATCGTGCGCATGAGTTCAGCTGCAATTATTATCTTAAAATGCCGTGGATGTGACTGGACACGACGAGATGTGTAAAGTGAAATGATGCCAACTGAACAAAAGTTTTGTATCTCTTTAGAAAACATCATATGTAGGAAATATGAAAATATCTTCAGCATTTACTTTTCTCCTAATTTTGTGCTTTTAGGTATAGATGGACAAAACTTATTTGCCCTGATAAAAATACTTACCAAACAGCATATCTACATACATAAAATGGCATTTTTTTTTACAAACATGTGTATCTTAAAAAAAATGCACTACCTGTTTTAAAATAGAACCACATAATGCAAAAAGTAACAGTAACGTGTTCAAATACAATGATTGGATTCTTATATGCCGATGTTCTTTGGCACTGACAAAGAGCCCCATGTCTTGCCTGTATTATGGCAATATCTACATTGTAGACGTGATTATGCTATTTGGCTACACTATTACGTTTTGTTTGTTTACCTTTGAATTCTTTATTTTCCACTGTTTTCATTTATGTGTTTTGTTTATAAGGGAAAGCTTTTCCCCTTGCTTCTGTATTGACAGTCTTACATAATTTTCTTTTTTCTAAAAAAAATATGCATCAGTGGAAATCATTTGTAATGATGTAAGTGTTGTAATTCCTATTTCCTTTGTCATTTTACTGAAATAGATAAAAACATTTTAGGATCACGCTGGGAGACGTAAGGAAGGACACTCATTATTTACATGGGGACAATGTGGTTCTTCTTAGACTTAAGGATGGGTTAACCAACTTTTGAAATGAAGAGCTAGATCTCCAGAGAACTACTATGACATGTGTGTAAAAACTAGACTGGTGTGGAATAAACCTTAATGGCCTGGAGGGACTTTGCAGGCAGAATGGTTTCATTTTTCTTATGGTGAGAGGAAACAAATCAAAAGGAGACTGTGAAGAGTTACTCTGTGACCTGTCTGCAGATACTGAATTTAACTACGGACACAAAATTTGACAGAGCACATCGACTTTACACCATATCTTAACCCAGTCACCATTTCCCTCCCACCCGTTTCCCCTAGCATCATCCGGTGTGTGTTTCACAACAAAAGAGAAAAATTTTGTACATGAAATGCTAACTTAAAGGGTTTAATGTGTTCATAGGATCCTTTTTCAGACATGCGAGAAACCTCAGTCAGTGACTGCCTGAAAGTATTCAGGCGGGCCTGCAGGACAGTTACGGTAATCTTATGTCGGCTGTATGCTTATCAATAGTACAATCATTTTTCTGTGGTTCGTGAAGACAGCCTGATGGAGATGAAATTGGGTGTTGGGCGGTCTGTATCTTGTCCTCATTGGATTTTCGTTTTCGTGGGTATACATGTGTAAGTGCTAAACCAGCATAATCCATCGTTACAGCCTAGTGTTACTGACAATACTGCCATAGGTCCCTTTGTTGATGTATACATGAAAGATCTAACGGCTTGGGAAAACAGTTTATGCAGTGATCTACTTTTTTTTTTTTTTAAGCTAGGGTGTGACATAGTTGTTTACCTGCACAAATAACAACCAAGCTCTTGATAATTCTTTACATAAAAGATATCTGTATTAAATCAAAATCAAATCATTTCCCTTCTTCCATTGGAATCTAAAAGGAGTTAATTGTAACTTGTGTGAGACGGGGTCTATTGCATTGATCAATTCTTTCGATTTCAAATGAGTTTTAGAATATTCCTCAGAAGTCTTTTCTGGTGGATAATCAAAATTTCAGTTACAAGATTTAGTATTGTGGGGGAGAGGAATAGGAGGTCTATTTTTGTCTTTTAAATCTGGATAATCTCATGTCTTAAAATGTACATAACGATTGATTTTTTTGTTGTTGCGTTTATTTTAAGCAAATCAATAAGAAATGTTAAAGAGTATTCCATATTCCTTCTTAAGGCGTCATGATGGGTATGTGTGTTTTGAAAATAAAAACGACCATGTATTGTTGGGAGACTAACTGCATGCTTACTGACTCATTGTGATCTATATGCTATATTGTGTGAGGATTTGGATAGACTAGGACGTTAACTCTTTTTCATAAGAAAACTGCAATTATTGGGTTTTAAATCTCCGGCTTAGTGTTAATAGATGCTCTTGAGCCTATTAGCTCGAAAGACAACCTATTAGGCAATTCTTGCAAATCATAACAAAATATGTGCAGTGCTGTGGATTCATGCTATGTCGATGGTAAATGTCATAGTGATCACAGAGCTTGCAACATATAACAGTCAGTCCATTTTCGCAGTTTGAATCATTACTTTCAAATGTCTTGTGACTATTTCCTTTTAGTGTGATGTTTGTGATCTGAGAGTATATGAACAAAGTGAATCAAAGCATATGCGTGTCAAAGCTTACTTTAGTTTTTCAAGTGATCAACAAAGCAATAGAGCAAACATAAACCACCATATTACAAAAAAATCGGCGAGGAGAGATCTTCCTGCTGTATACCACGGTAAGATATAGCCACGGGAACTTTGGGGGAAATGGGGGCTATGCCAAATGCACGACTGATCTTGATATCAATAATATATCAGATGCTTTTAAAGTATGTTTAAATTCTATGCGACACTAGTCAAAAGAAATCAAAATTTGAAAACAAGGCCTAGTCGTACTCAAAATGACGTCATCTGTGACATGAACATACGTGTGTATTAATAATTTGAAAAGATCAAATTAAAAGAAGTTTAATTACATGCTTCTAGATAAACCAGTCTCATTCATTTGAAGTCAGAAACATTCCTTAGATACAGTACATAAGTTTGCTATGAAAGGGTACAACTAGCAAACGTCATTATGTTGGCACCTGGTTTAAATCTTCTGAGGATTTCCCAAAAAAAGACACATCCAATCTTGTAATGTTTTCACTAAATTAGCAGGGAAAGTGCGATGAAAATAGACATATTCAATTGTTCAATCATCAAAGGTCAAAAGTTCAAAAACAATGTAAAGCTTCTTGTCCAGATGTCAGCATAGATGGCATTTTCAGGTATGGATGAAAAACATATTCTATTTTGAATTTTGGTATCCTTCTTTAGTATTCGTCTTGTTAGAGGAATGTATCCAAAAAGGTATCTGGAATCAGTCGTTCTTACTCTGCCAAGAAAAGTCACATTAATAATCTTAACAATTACCCAGTATATATTTTTCTGCAACGAAGCGAGTAAAATATGTAGTACTGTCGTTAGTTATAGATTACAGGAATAGGCAACAGAGTGAATCCAGCTGGTTGATATCCAATTTGGATTTAAGGGGCGTAATCTATAGATGTTTACGTAGACGGCATTTGAAAAAAAGTCCCCCCCCCCCCCCCCCCCCCGCAAAACGTAGGTTTATTAAACTGACTGAAGCCTTTGATTCTGTAAACAGATGTATTGAATGACCTATTCTATTACATGTGGTGTACGCAGGAAGCTATCCCAATGCATAATAAGCCACTGAAAGCATTATGTAAGCTAAACCTAGATGTGGGGGAACATGTCAGATTTGATTTAGTTTACCAGTGGCGTGACACAAGGTGATGTCTTCAGCACTATCCTGTTTTCTTCACTTATTAATAAATCAAAACCAAAACTTGTTCTAATGGTATACATTGTGCACGTTTACTTCAGACTTTTTACAAGTACTTGCTCACCTATCACAGATGATGCAGACTTAATTTCCAACACTAATTCAAAACTTTGGAAGAAAAAAATATATTATGCATTAAGAACAGATTATTGTTTAAGAATCAGAGGATATTGAATATATAGATTTAAAAAAAAATGGCATGCTTGTCGTCAATGCATGTATAAATCTAGGTTTTTTATTAAAAAAAAAAAGTTAAACACGTAGAGATCTTGCCAACACCATATGTTTTACGCAACATTTATTAAGATCGGGAAATCACTCGGTCTTTCTCTCTCATTTTTTTTCCTTTTTTGTAATTGTAAACAACAGTACGGTTTTGAAGTGTGGGGGGTTTACAATTTGGTGTTACAAAGCAAAGCAGTTCATTTGCATGCCATTAAGAAATTCCTTATGTGTGTCATTACAAACGGCAGCTAATGTAACATATGATGAGCAAAGTAAAAATCCAATTTGTTTGAAGTATTTTTTACTACACGCATCCTTCCTTTTGCTGATATTTTCACGAATACTGGATCAAGACTGCAAACAAAGCGCTTATAATCTGTCATATGATTAAGACGAAAGGGTCAAAATAAACTGGCAATAAATGTAAACTCAAAATCACATGCACTTTGTTTTGGGTATGTATTGTTCGACCAGGATGTAGGAGGCGTGATCGTATTTTTAAATATATGATTTGCAAAAGATTCAAAGAATGCAGGTGACATGTAGGATACTAATATTTAGGATAATGACGAATTTGATTTCTGTGTGTGTTTAAATATGCTCCACTGTATTTCAGCATATGCATCAATGAAAACAGATTGAATTGTTTTAAGGGTTAGAGCACAGGAGACACATTGCGCTCTCAATAGCTAACATTTGCCGCATAAGGAATAAACATGTAAAAATATAATTCTTGTGTATACAATGCCTTTACTGAGATCATTGACCATGTATGAGTCTTGATATTGATATCATTAACACTCAGTAAGACTCATATATGGAAGCCAATTTCTGCAAAATCTGGTGGAAACCATGTAGAGCAAATAAATATGTTTATCAGTTCTGAATACATTTTTTTTCAGTTTCCTTCTTTTGGTTTAATGTTATGGATTTATCCTGCATTTAGAGATAAAGTATTTTTCACGACAAAATATCTGATCCAAAAAGCCATTGTTTCATGTTTTTGTTGTATATAAACAATGTCAGTTGTGTATTTTAAGATAATTCTTACTTGGCTTTTACTTTTCTTCATAAAAGTTTCTAGGTCTTTTCAAAAATTCCAGAATTAATTTACTCTGAAAATCAACAGAAATGTAAAACATACCTTGGCAAGTTTTCACATTTGTGATTAATGATTTGTTGATCGTTGCTATCGCTATAAACTTTGTGATAAACGTGATTTTTATTTGTCTCTTGGTGGAGGTGCATGGGAATGTCGAAATCATTTGGTATTTTTGCTGTCCTGCTTTGGACAGTCTTAGACACCTTATAATCGCCACAAAGCATCAGAAGCGTCCTCTTTCTTTTTTTGTTTTCTTCTTCCTCTTTTTCTTAATTGTATAGCACAAATTATCTAGGTGTAAATGATGACATCAAATATCTTGCCGTTAATTATACTATACATTTAAAATTCAATAGAGTATAATTTTCTCAATTCTGCAGGTCAGATTCAGATTTCCTCCATACAAACCGTTCTCTGTTTTTTGATCATCAAATTTGTCGTGCTATCATTTTGTGTGTCTACATCACTTTAAAATAAAATAGCCTCACTGGATACATACATCGCATGCATCTGCCTAAAATCATTTTCTTTAAGGAAAAAGTACACACCAGAGACCAGAACACCGACAAACAGACATTTGAAATTGTTTAGTGTTCATAATTTGATGCATTCAGAATCTTTCATTTTGCATTCATTTCCAAACAAGGGGTTAAAGTAATGCCTAGCACCATATCATTAAAGTTGTCTGTAAAATTCTGATTCTGAAGTATGTATTTCTTTAGGTACATCACTCAATAGCACGACCGTATTACCCTCCTAGTATTGCATGAGATGTAGATGAAAATTCAATCGATCATTGAATCATTGAACTGGAAGGGCATTAAGGAGAGTACTGATTGTGGATCTGTTCCTTCAATAGGCTCAATTGAAAACAAATAAAAATCTAAGGCTGCTCTTAAAGGAACGAACTTTTTAGATCACAACCCTACTTCATCTAGTTCTTAGTCTCAGCGATCTTGTCTCCATTCTTAACTGTGCAACCTTTTGGTTTGCGTTCCAAGATCGGTGAGTTTTTCAAAAACTGACGAACCTTGGGTGTGTAGAGAAAAACAAAGCAAAACAAAACAAAACAAAACAAAACAAAACAGCCCAAACACATATCGTTCAGCATGTTCTGGGAACTGTTTGGGTTCGTGCGAAGGGAAGGAACAAAATAAAAGGTCTCCAATAATGAAAGTCAGTTTGTGATGATAACCCCCTTGAGGGATTAAATCAGTTTGTAAGTGTTTGACCTGAATTTCCATCCTCGATTGTAATATACGTTGTTATTCGTGAAGCCAAAATATACAGTTTCTTCGGAAATTTTATAAATGAACTTTCGGACAAAAAGATGAAATGGATCTTGCATTATTTTCAAAATGGTTGCCAGCACAGTAGGCTTAATATCATAAACCCCAGTTGGGCACCAGTGGGCAGTATGGCAGGCGCGTTCCCTACTTTGAAAAAAAAAAAAAAACAACAAAAAAAAAAAAAAAAACCAAACAAACAAACAACAAAAAAAAAACCCTTTCAAGGCTCAAGTCTTATCTCGTCGGAACTCTGCGAACTAGATCATGAATTATGGGCCTCAGTGAAGGGGAAAACTCTTGTTCCACGTGAATTCGTGATCTTGATTTGTGAACCAGCGTCTGCTCAATGAATAACGGTCTTGAGGGAAGCCATATTACGTGAAGACTAAAAGAAGTTACTGCCCTTGCATGTTTTGAATATTCTATGAAAACAATTCGCTTATGAATATTGTGACGGACCGTTTCTCGTCCAGTCAAATTTTCATGCAACCTTGCTAACCGGAAGGTAGTCGTCCAGAAGCCGGTTGAAAAATTTATCTGACTGCTACTCACCTGCGCACCGTTAAAGCCGGGTGAGTTGAACCGGTTAGGCAGTCTCTGCAGTGATATCCAGCAACGCAACTTTTCAGAAGGCCGAAGAGGGACTCAGCCCTATTTTGGTGGCAGTCAGGTATTTATCATTCAATGTTTATTTATTAGCAATCCAAAACCGTATTCCCGTTTAGGAGCGACTGAAACTTCCTCAGCGCACTTGTGAAGGATCTGTATTTTGTTGTGTTCTGTTATCCTATGACTTGATAGGGTAACAAAACGAAATGCTGTCGTAAAACATGAATAGATGAAGTGAGGGTTAAAGGAAGTGGTCTTCAGAAAAAAAAGAAGTTTATTCTGTGACTTAATTAGTTACGAACTTCATGATGAAAAAAAGGTTTGATGTGGTTTGCGAGAAGAGGGAGAGTTTTGATGCTATGAATAATAAGCTCCCAGAGTGAGCGGCAGAGACTTGATATATGTATGTTTTGATTTTGATGTGGATGAGTATTATTAATTCACTCTTGATATGAATTTTGAGTAGTTGTGTGTTGGTAAATAAGAGGGTATGGAAATCTTTCTTACATTATAGTTTATCTTTTTGGAAAAAAAATACCTTTTAAATCTGGTGACTATATGAAATAAAATGAACATTCTTGTCGAAGAAATGAATATTTGCGACACCACGAAAGATATTCATAGTTTGATGAAAAGTAATAATTTTTGTGTAATGATTGCATTCATGGTTCATTGAAGTGGGTCTAGGTCGGAATCCTTTCCCCAATTTGGAAAATAGATTCTGAAAGGTTTATATTGAAGCCCTTCCTGTGTAGTGCTGTGATCCGGAAAAGGGAATGTTGTAGTGTTGAAGAAAGAATATGCTCATGTTTGTCCCAAGTTCTAGTGGAATATGATGTGGCTAATGAATATGAATGTAGTCGTGATTGTAATGAATAGTAGCCATGATAATCAAGGTAGTTAATCAGTTTCCCCCAGGTAGAAGTGTTCCCTGGACTGAGGGGGTTTGGCTGCCATGTTTTAGGGTCAGGGACGTAGCTGTGTCTACCCCTTTTTTCTCTGCCCTGTGTCGGTGTTGAGAGGTCAGCCTGAGTGCCGACAATCTACCCTACCTGCCACTGCGCCCAGGAACGACTACCCGCTGAGCCAGTTGGGCTGGAGACGCCGCTGCTGCCAAGCCAGAGCGCCGCTCCCGAGTTCTGAACCAGTGACCTGTTTGGCTGGGCTGTCGCTGCGTTCTGTGCTTCTGTGTGTGAGCCACAGCTCTTGTGTGAGACTGTCGCTTTGTTGCCGGCAGAGACGCCGTGAGTGTAGTAATGTTTTTTTTTTTTTTTTTTTTTTTGTTTTTTTTTTTTAGCTACAGCTCTGTGAAGTTATGCGCAAGTTCTGTGTCAGACTTGACGCTGTAGACGTCGTCTTCATCTTCATCGTCTCGTCGTCTTCGTCCTCTTCATCGTTTCGTCGTCGTCGTCGCCGCCTTCACCGTCGTTGGAACCAGCAGCGATAGTAGATAGTGAATCATATAGAGATATATTTTGTGTCGTGCGCCCTGTTTGGCGTACTTGAAGTATTGGCGTGCCACTATTGATGTTATTGCATTTATTGTATGTTTGTCTGATGGCTCAGGCAGCATAAAACAAACAAAACAAAAAAAATCGTTCTGTTGCCTGGCTGTCAATGTTCGGGTGAGTGTGTGTGTGTGTGTATGTGATTTGGAAAAGTCGTGCATGCATCCATAATTTGATATGGTTTGCGAGAAGAGGGAGAGTTTTGATGCTATGAATAATAAGCTCCCAGAGTGAGTGGCAGAGACTTGATATATGTATGGTTTTGATTTTGATGTGGATGAGTATTCAATTCACTCTTGATATGAATATTGAATAGGTGAACAGGTGAGTCAGACAGTCGGACACCTGCAGACACCACCCATTCCATCCGTAACAGATAGCTATCACTGTGTGAACAGTAATCTCAAAGCCATTATGTTGGTGGAAAATATGAAAATTTTGCTAAATGGATACTAAGTCAACTACACAAATCCACAGCTAACCTGAGTGTGTTCATCGTGGGGCTCCATTATGTTTCCACCAAGTTTGGTTAACACCGGGTGTGTAGCTTTGCATGATCATACAGACAAATACGCAAACTAGCATAGTAAAGGGCGCAGGTGAAAACATAACCTTCTTGTCCTCCTTTATGGAGTTGAACTGTAAGATTACATTGCTCTACCATTTTGAAGTGTTAAGGAAAATGGTTGTGTTGTGCAGGGTATATACAGACGCAGAATGGGATTCACCAACACCACGCCTACGATTTATGAGAAGCTGTGTCACTCTGACTAGACCACCTGGTCACGTTATCCTCCTGAGTAAAGTCAGTAGGCATCGGAGGCGTATTGTCACCTTCCTTGGTCCTTGTGGCACCGGGCAGAATTTTCTCAAGGAGCCTCAAAGGCACAGATTTCCTCCAATTCTGTTCCTGATGACTTAGGAACTGGAGCAAATGAAGAACCTCATTTGTCTGTATTCTTTTCCACTCGTTCCGAACGTCTGAAATTTCAAGAAATCAGACTTCGCTTCTCTTTCCACCCAGAAAACATGAAACCTTATCAAGTGCCTGGACTGGGCGCCTGGAACTGCTCAGTGTCAGTGTGGCCTGACCTGTTTGAGCACTTTCCCTGTGATCTGATCTCTCAGTGTGCAGAGCACGAGGATGAAGCCCCTTGTCCCTACACCTCTGACAAATGTGGACCAGGGAAGGTAAAGTTAAAATAACGATCTGTAAGTGATAGGTTAGCTTTCAGGGGAGTTGTGTTCTAAATGATCAGTTGTGTTGAAGAGATCTCCAGAATCCATAAAAAAATCTGAAACGGGTACATGTGCAAATATAAAAAAAATAATAATAATAATAATAAAAAAAAAACACAGAGTTCGGAGAAGTTCATGCTTGCTACACTATATGTTCTGACCTGAGAGGCTACAGTGCGTAAAAAGTTACAGATAAGAGAAAAAAGAGATTTTTCAAAAAAGGGTGGAAAGACTGTCTCCCTCTCTCTCTGTCTCTCTCTCTCTCTCTCTTCTCTCTCTCTCTCTCTCTCTCTCTCTCTCTGTGTGTGTGTGTGTGTGTGTGTGTGTGTGTGTGTGTGTGTGTGTGTGTATCCGTGCGTGCGTGCAAATTGTGCGTGCGTGCATTGAATCTACCTGACACTATACTTCCCCCATTTGTCCACCACAACCTTTGCCATTCATATTTATATGGCTTGTATCCATCTGCTTGAGTCAAATGGGTAGTCCCTTTCTTGTTTAGATTATTGCCTCTCTCTCTCTCTCTCTCTCTCTCTCTCTCTCTCTCTCTCTCTCTCTCTCAAAGAGGTAGGGTGGTAGGTGGGAGAAGAATAGACTAACATCTTCGTATTCATACATGCGCTTGGTATCAACCCTAATGCGTACTGACACTGCATATCTGTAAATACATGGGCAGGAAGCTGCAAATTAGAAATTTTAAGTGACAGTGGTACTGTGTTCACTGCATATAGGTTTTTGATATTCCACGACGTACTAAGTGGGCAAAGAATTACAAAACTTGATGCCCTACGTTCTTTCTTTCTTTTTTTTTTTTAATGCAATGAGATCTGTATCGTGAAAATTTCATTAAAAGAAGAGTGGGAATTCAGCTTCTTTCCCTTGAGCCCAAACGTTGTTTCGACGAACACAAAAATCACCTTTCCTTTGAGATTTTCAACCAACGATCCAGCTCTAAGCTAAAGGTCCAGCTAGACAAAAAATGCGTTCATAAAATAATTTTCATTGTCTTCATGCTATTACAGTTTGTCCCACAGAACTTCGAAGTCAACGGAAACAGGAAAAACAGAAGCGAAAAAATCAACAAGCAAAACAGAGACAAAGCAAAAGGTGGAATTACTGACAACAGTCCAAAATACAAACAGGCTCTCAAAAGAGGGTGCAAAATAACGCTCCTTCGATACACAGTACAACACAGAAAAGTAGCTTTTGACAAATGTGACGTCTTCAGACATTACATACAATAGATATCAAACATGCACAAAGCTGTACGCCCCAATTAGTGTTAGCAGGAATAGGAACCGAGCATGCAATTTTGCTGGCATATGTTGCAGAGTGTGTGAATCACAACCTTGCAAGCGCCAATGTTGACGCAGCTTTGTCCCCAACAACAATGCTGAAGGAAATCTCTTAAATTCAGACGAATTCAACCAGAAACAATGACTGATCTTGGGAACTACGGACACAACAATTGAAACTATTCAACACTTACTTGACCTTCCTTCAATGCAGGCAAGACACAAGCTAGAACAGGTGAAAGCATCTTTTTCAAAACTCGAAAATCCCCTAACCAGTTATACGCGGCAGTCAAGGACATGAAATGCACTCGTCGAAGACGTGGAAAACCATGCATGAGACAGACAAAACAGCTCATGAACAGTTATCGGAACTCAACGAAATAAATGTATATCCACTGCACAGCTATTGCAATCGCCCCAGAGCTTGAAAAACACTGTCGAGAATGGCCAGAATGAAAATCAGCGCAAAAAAATAAGATGCAGGTAAAAAACCTTGGCATACAAGAAAATATTGTTCTACACACTGACGGTTCAGTCACCAGGTAAATAGGTGGGGGAAATACAGTGAAGCATAACTTCTGAATTATTTAGGAAGACAAAGGTGCATACAATTTAACCATTTCAAGCCCAACAATGGAGGTAGAAGCAGTGACACGAGCACTCTACTGGCTCTCATCCACAGACCAGCCTAGAACTCAACAAGCCATGATGGTGACTGGCTCCATGAACCCACTCCAAAAAGTGAAAAGTGCAATGGGAAGCCCTGACTGGCATGACGTAACGCGCAACCTTGCATTGAAGACTCATAAGAGTACACTGCCCAGAACAGGCAGGTGTCAAGAAATGAGACAGCAGACAAACTGATAGACAAGGCGTGAATCACCTCAAGAAACAAGATGAAAGATCGTAGACCATCGTTTGGAGCTCAGCATAAACACAGGAATCCTTTGCACATCCAGACTTAAAGAAAGAACAAGAAACATCACCAACCAACCAATTCTGAAATACTCTCAAGGCCAGAAATGCAAAAACTCCTTTAGAATAGAGCAGACTCATATATATATATATATATATATATATATATATATATATATATATATATATATATATATATATATATATATATATATATATATATATATATCACAGACCATCGTTTCGAGCTTAGAGGAATTCTTTGCACATCACCAGCCAACCAGACTTTGGAATAATCTTAAGGCCAGCACTGCGAACAGAGCACTCATATTGGGTCTTTTCAATGGCAGAAACGAATGACAAAACACACGTCAACTAGGATAACACTTTGAATTTCTCAAGATCCACTGTTTGAACTATTTACGTATCTGCACTGGTAGTGTGTGCATCAATAAAGCGATACAAGTGTTTAAGGAGTTTGTAGATTGTGTGTGTGTGTGTGTGTGTGTGTGTGTGTGCGTGCGTGCGTGCGTGCGTGCGTGCGTGTGTGTGTGCGCGCGCGCGCGCGCGCGCGCGTGTGTGTGTGTGTGTGTGTGTGTGTGTGTGTGTGTGTGTGTGTGAGTGTGTTAGAGAGAGAGAGAGAGAGAGAGAGAGAGAGAGAGAGAGAGAGAGAGAGAGAGAGAGAGAGAGAGAGTGTGTGTGTACGTGCGTGCGCACGTCCGCGTTTGCGCACGCGTATGTGTGTGGGTTTGTTTTTGGTTCTGTTTTTGTTTGTTTGTGGTGGTGGTGGTGGTGGTGGTGGTGTTACTGATAAATAATAACTATGTCATCATCTGAACATCCATTTCCCACAAATAACCAGAGGGAAGCACACACACAAACACACTACATGAACTTGAAATGAACATGTCCTTTAACTGAATGTAAAAAAAAATTAGTACGTCACCAAAATATACATTGACTCGAAATTTAGTGGAATGTCACAGGTGTGTTTTGGTGCATATAAATATTATTAACCGAGGTCCCCACCTCAAAGTTGGAAATACCTTGTTTCACTTGCACGTAGGAACGTGTCTAGTTTGTTCTTGTTTTTGTTTTCGTCTCCATATAATACTGGATTTTTGTCTCTGAATAATAAACATTTGGCCCACATTTGTGATCTAGTAATGTGGGGTAGGGTGGCTGCCATGAGGCATTACATTCGTAACAAAATTTATGGTGAAAGAGGACGAAAGAAAGAAAAGAGGGAGAAAAAGAATGTGGGAGTGAGAATGGGGGTTATTGCAGAGTGACAGGGCGATCTGGGACCTCTATTTGTTTTAAATCCACCCCTGTTTTCATACACAATAACACCTTCATGTACCCCCCCCCCTCCCATGCACTCACACGTGTCCTTCTTCCTTTTCATTTTGGAACATTTCCATTCCATCATTTGCTCTTGCAGATAGACACTGAAGAGAGATGTTACATCTACAACGAAAAAAAAAGAGATTGCATCTGCCTGCTGGATGCGGAAAAAGAGTGCCAAAGAAATGGAGGTTCTCTGGTCAGTCTGGAGACTGGCCAAGAGATGGAGGCCTTCAAGAATGTCCTGAAACACACGCTCAGTAACAGGCAACTGTGGATCGGTTTGAAAGCAACTGATTTTGTTATGCCAAAGACACTTTTGAACCCTATGTAATAATCCACTGTATTCATTTTGATGAAATGTCATTTTCTTATGTTATTTCTTAGCTGGTGTTCAAATGCCAGTCGTTTGACAGCTTGAGCATGTTCAAATGGTTATACAGATGGTGCACGTTCATTTTCATTTGATGGTTGGGTGGAAAGGGAGGGAAGAAGGTGGAGGAATACCCTTGCTGATAAGGTTCTTTGAAAACACCCTACTCTCTCTCTCTCTCTCTCTCTCTCTCTCTCTCTCTCTCTCTCTCTCTCTCTCTCTCTCTCTCTCTCTCTCTCTCTCATGTTCGTATACATATGCATGTGTCATACTGTCACACGACGGTCCCCATGCATACACTCACACACAGAGAGACAATTATGCGCCCTGCACATAGCAACACATCTGACTCCTTTCTTTCAATGTAACAAACAATAATAGAATTGCAAATTCTCCCCAGTCGAAAGATATGCTGTTTTTTCTTTCTTCCATTTTTTTTCTTTCGTTTTCGTGTCTCATTTCTTTTACCGCGAGGGGTTTTAATATCCCCCCCCCCCCCCCTATGTTATTCAACAAGACGTCCTTTTTATACACCAAGAAAAAAAATCTAGGTCACATTGACCTCAATTCATTCGCCCATTTCCCAACTTTTCTTTAGGTCATACAGACGACCAGTTTGCCTTACATAAGCAACAAACCACTCTGAGTTCACCGACCCCACTTCCATTCAAAGCTTCGAATGAAAAAAAAGCCTCTGTCTTTAAGTCACCAAAAATAACACATTCTTACTGTGTGGAAAATCATCACATCGTTTTCCAAATCAAGATGTCTTTCGACAGCAAACTTTTCAAAGCCTCTGAAGGGCTGCGAGGGGCAGCGTCCCAGTGACAGTTCCAGCAAACAGGGTGCTCGCCACTATGGTCCATGATATACGAGCCTATCCAAAAGTACTTGAGAGTTCAACTCTTGTCTCATACATCTTAGTCCTCTTCTTCCTCCTCTTAACTAATATCTCCCCATTTTCCTCTCTCTCTCTCCTCTCAGCTCTTTCTGCCAAAGTGACAGGCACTCTCTTATTTCCCAAGGGTACAAATCACTATTTCAAAGAAAAAAAACATGATCACTGAGGAGCAATTACTCTTTGAGCTGTTTTCAATCACTCTAGTTAACGTTCTTTAAAGATATATCAAGAATCTGCCATGACGTCTTTCACAGAGGTTCCTCCTCTCTTGTCTCCCTTTTAAATTGTAACAATGACGTCACTGAAAAAGAAAAAAAAAGCTTCCCAGAAATGTTTCCAAAGTTCTCCATGCCGACGATTTTCCTGCCTTCAATGTTGTCGAAACATCACATCCGCCAGCTACAGAACGAAGGAAGCATCACATTGGAAGATGGGTTTTCAACTAGGGTGCGTAATTAATGGCAATAAGACAGTTTCTTCAGTCTTCCGGCTTTCACCAGCCCCAGAACAGAACGGAATTGCTCAGTGGTAGAGCGCCAGACTCGTAATCTTGGTGATCCTTGGGTTGTGGGTTCGAATCTCCGCCAGGCCGTTCTGGTACAGGGGGATTTTTCCGTTGGAGTCAACAATGCTTCTGACTCCATTTCCCATAGAGTCCTTTGAATGGGACTATAAACCGAGGTTCTGTGTGTGAACGCACGCATAATGTCTTGCACACACGTAAAATCCCACCACAAACTTTCGAAAGAGATGGCTAGTTTGGCATTTGATATGGATGACATGTTACACATATGCACACCTGTGTAAGAAATGGAAAGAATGAAGAAGTAAGGTAATTGAGTGAACAATATTGAATGATATTGACTGGGTCACACGGCAAACGACTGAATGAAATGCCAGCTAGCAGCTCTTCAGTCGGCACTACCCAGGTAGGTAGCCCATTGTATAAACGAGTGTGGATTGTACAGCGCTGAAAGTGCTTAAAGCTTGGTTTCTAGTGAAGGATGGACGCTATATACGTATTCATAGTAATAGTAGTAACAACGATAATAATAATGATATAATAATAATATAATAATAATAATAATAATAATATAATAATAATATAATGCAAAACTGAAACTGAATGGAAAGGAGCTGGATGACACAGACATACCAACATATTTGGGGTGAAACTAGATGAACGCCTTACCTGGAACCCTTATCTCAAGAACATTGAAGAGAAAGCAGCCAGGAGACTCGCCATCATAAAGAAAACGTCTTGGGTTTGCTAACAGCCAACGTCCTGCCGAAGGTGTATAAGGTACTGTCAGACCGAGTCAGGAGCATGGCAGCACTGCTTGGTGGCAGCATAAAAACAAACACAAGTTGCCTGAGCAGAGTTCAAAATACAGCGCTAAAGTTGATCATGGGGCAGGATGAAAACGACGCTCGTCCAGCAATGGAAAAAATACACATCTCCTTCCCCTTGAAGACAGACGTGGGGAGAAAGTCTATGTCCATAGAGAAAAGCTCTTTCGCATTCCTTCACATCAAATGCATGCCAAACTAAAGAGTTCCATCAAGAACAGGTTGGAGCGGAAAAAGTTTCAAACACCTCTCCAAAAGCGACACAGTCAAAATGAAGACCTGCTGCCTACGTCTTCAACTGAAATTGAAATGCTTCCCAACTTTGAAGAGCCAGATGACCCCCGTAGAAGAAGTTTGAATCATCACAAAAGTTCCTTGCATACAGGAAAGATTGTCAAGTCCCTCACCTGCTAAAAGCTTTGGCATTGGAGATGATTGCTGACCAGCACAACCTCAGCGAATGGACGCACGAGTGGTCACAGATTGGTCGTGAAAGGGAGGAATGAAGAATGAAGGAGACAGGCGCATTCTTAATATCAAAACGCAGTGATCAGAGACTGACCCAGAACCTCTCCTGCTGAAAAAATATATGCCTGCAACTACGAAGCTGAGTCAGTTAGCTGTGTTTCATGCTGCACAACATTCAGGAAGTCAGACAACCACCACCAAAGACTGCTTTCTTCACAGACTGGAGATCTCTGCTGCATGGACTTTTTGAACAACAGGATTGAACACCTGCTGAAAAACATCCAAAAAGCCCTTCGTGACTTTCTTACTAGGGCTCCAAAAGCCAAAATTCAACAGCACCCAGAGTAGCCAGTGAAGGGTAGAAAAGTAAAAATGAAAGAGAATACCCTGTAAAGAATAAGCTGTTTAAAAAAACTAACATTAAAAAAATGATGTAACGAGTAATAGGTATATGAAAAATATTTGAACCCTCTTTGAGGATCCAGTAGTTAAGGTGAAAGGCGGCCGAAAGGTTGTGTCCGAGTGGAGTGGAACAGCTCTATCGTTTAATAAACCCAAGTGTTTACATGGATCTCACAAGAGAACAAAATCTCCCACTTATTGACCAAACAATAATATGTTGAACAAATCATTGTTGGTCGGGAAAGTAGGGCACTATAACAATTTTTCCCATGATTACAGCAATGAATTAAACAAAGATTATAAAGAGAGGGTTGTGAACGAAAGAAAACTGGAACAAAAAGAGGGCATTGTGATATAAACAAAAATTTCTCCACATACCAGATATGGGGGCCATCGTACATCTGTCTGAAAACTGAACTATTCAGGGGACTTTCGTTTTGCCCATTCCGATTCATCAGAGGGACACAGCTGATTGTTCCAGACCTCCCTTGGCGAAATCAAACAGAATTATACCATTAATGTGTTTGTGGTAATCTCGCCACTAAGGGCTCAAAAGCAGAAATACAAAAATAAGACTTTTGGTCTAATCCGTTCTATATTTATTACCTCTTTCTATTTATTAGTCTTTTTGCAATTAATGCAGTGCTTTTGGAATTTTGTTTTCAGTTATCCTAATTTTATGTATGTGTTTAGATCCTGTTTTGTCCTCGATAACCATGTTAAGCGTCATTGTGCCGGACGTAGTTTATGTACTTGTGGACTATGTTTTTTTTTTTAATACAGGCAGTCTGGAGACATGGCCTTGAAACTTGTATTTTTTGTTTGAATTTCGAAATGTCAAACGAAAAAGAACTATTTTTCACAAAAAAATATAATCAGTAGATTGCGTTGTTCGTTGTCATTTTGTTTTGTTCTGTATCTAGAGAGACGAGAGAGCGAGAGAGAGAAGAGGATGAGAGAGAGAGAGAATATTGATACGATGC
>JADBJO010025053.1:0-2500 GCA_016801955.1 Conus betulinus
TCATCATCCAAATATGCATGGTTAGGGGGGATGTACGTAGTTTGTGGCGTGTAGTAAAAACAGTTCTGGGTCGCTGTTGTTTGTACTTTTGATTTGTTTAATATGGGATTGGGAGAGAGGCACAAAAGAAAAGGAGAAGAGAGGAAAACTCATCACATTGTGATTTTGGAACAGCCAACAAATTTGGGTTTGTGTGAATTTTTTTTTTTTGGTTCTAGAAAATCAGCCATATTGTGTTTCAGATTTAGCCAATTTGGGCCATTTTTATTCCTGAGGATAGATTTCTCCATGTGTTCAACACTTGTTATTTCCAGCTTTTCCACCATCCTTATCCATGTCCAGCACTTTGGACCGACCGTTGCTTTTCTCCTAATGAAGTTTACACAACAACGACCAACAACCAAGAGACAAATCATACTAATCCGTATATCTGTCTGTTGTTAATTCAAACTGTGTGACACAGAAGAGAGAGAGTGGGTGGAGAGACGGCAGGGAGAGAGAAGAGATGAGGGAACGAGAGAGAGAGAGAGAGAGAGAGGGAGGACGAGAGAAGAGGGGGAGGGAGGGAGAAGGGGGATGGAGGGAGGGAGGGAATTTTGAGGGGATGAGGATGAAGGGGAGCGCGGGATCGAGGTGGGGGCGGGACGGGAGGAGGGAAGAGGAGGGGAGAAAGAGAACAGGAAAGGGAGGTGGTGAACGAGGGAGGGAGAGACATGACAGCAGAGGAAGAGAGGAGAAAGCGAGAGGGAGGGGTGAGCGGGAGGGAGGGGAGGAGAGTGAAGGAGGAGAGAGAAGGGAAAAGAGAACAAAAGAAAAAAAAAAAAGAAGGAGAGAGAGAGAGAGGGAATAGAGGATGAGAGAGAGACAGAGACGGAGGAGAGTGGAGGTTGAAGGAGGGGGGGAAAGAGGGGGGGGGGACAAGAGGAAAGAAGACGAGAGAGAGAGAGACAGAGGATGAGGAGAGAGAGAGAGAGACAGGGAGGGAAGAGAGACCAGGGAAGGGTAAGTGAGAGAGAACAGACAGACATGACAGACGGACAGAAACGAGACAGCGAGCGAGAAAGAGTTGTGCATCTATCCACCTAAGGACCTATATACATCCGTAGATCAGGCTGCGTAAGCGGGGGTAACTGGACAAGCGACGTGGGAGTAGTACCGCTAAATGAGGGCATGGAAAAAAAAAAAATTTAAAATGATAATAATAAAAAAGGAGGGGGGAGGGGGGGGGGGCTGGTAAAATGGAAAGACATAACTTTGTCAGACGTGGGGTGGGGTAGAGGGGTGGGGGGGGGGAAGGTAGAAGGGGGTGGGTGGGTGAGGGTGCCGCAAAGTGGTTGGGTAGGTGGACAGGTAGTCAATAGCCTACTGCTGGGGAACATCATAGTTTTCTCCAGAGCCGGGATGGGGATGCTCCTTCAGCAACATAAGAACCTCCCCCCATCCTCCACACCCAACCCATCCAGAGCCCCCCCCACCCCCCCCTCCCTCCGTCGGGACACACTCTCCTCGTCGTTTGAACAGTTCACCCTACAGGACACCAATGCGTTTTAACCCCGGACGGTCCGGGCGAGCGTGTTTGTCCGCTTTTCTCCTCCTCCTCCTCCTCTGACAGGCTTACGTGGCAAAACGGCAGGGCCCCAGCTACTTACAGACATTCATCATCACATCAAGAAGGGGAAGGAGATGGCGGTGGTGTGCCGTAATGAGCGACGCGGGGATGATGCCACTGGAGTGGCACTGAAGATTCGACACACACACACACACACCACACACGCACACACACTCTCACTCTCTCTCTCTATTATATATATATATATATCACACATGCACGCACGCACGCACGCACACACACACACACACACACACACACACACACACACACACAACACACACACTCTCTCTCTCTCTCTCACACACACACACACACATCTCTCTCCACACACACACACACACACACACACACACACGCACGCACGCACGCACCGCACGCACGCACGCATGCACACACGCACGCATACACGCGCACACACAAAACATTGATGGCTTTTGATGTTGGCTGGAAGGTTGATCGATTCGTTGGTTTATATCTATCTATGTCGCAAGGAAAAATATGTACTTCTGCGAGTGCATGTATCTGTACGTGTCAGTCAGTGTGCGTGCGCGCGCGCGAGCGTGCGTGCATGTGTGCGTGCGTGCTTGCGTGCGTGCGCGCGCGTGTGTGTGTGTTGTGTGTGTGTGTGCGCGCGCGCGCGCATGTGTGTGTGTGTATGTGTGTTTGTGTGTGTGTGTGTGTGTGTGTGTGTGTGTGTGTGTGTGTGTGTGGTGTGTGTGGTGTGTGTGTGTGTGTGTGTGCGTGCGCGCGCAGTGTATGTGTGTGTGCGTGTCCAGGTCCAGTACACCTAGCATTTTGGCAAGCGCCGCTGCCGAACTGTCTCAACCACTGGCACATCTTTTCAGTCTGTCTATAGATACAGGTCAAGTTCCAAGGATTGGAAGAGGG
>JADBJO010025053.1:5000-7500 GCA_016801955.1 Conus betulinus
CTGAGAGAGAGAGAATATATATATATTTGAACAGGATTTTTGTCGGAGTCTGCTGTAAAAGTATTCACGTCTGACATCCTGCAGTTCCCAACAGTCTGTAGGAACATGCTGTATGGTGTGTGGTACACCACATGTTCCCAACAGTCTGTAGGAACATGCTATATGGTGTGTGGTACACCACATGTTCCCAACGGTCTGTAAGGACATGCTGTATGGTGAGTGGTACACACCACATGTTCCCAACAGTCTGTAAGAACATGCTGTATGGTGAGTGGTACACCCACATGTTCCCAACAGTCTGTAAGAACATGCTGTATGGTGAGTGGTACAACCACATGTTCCCAACAGTCTGTAAGGACATGCTGTATGGTGAGTGATACACCACATGTTCCCAACAGTCTGTAAGGACATTCTGTATGGTGAGTGATACACCACATGTTCCCAACAGTCTGAAGGACATGCTGTATGGTGAGTGATACACCACATGTTCCCAACAGTCTGTAGGACATGCTGTATGGTGAGTGATACACCACATGTTCCCAACAGTCTGTAAATGTAAGGACATGCTGTATGGTGAGTGGTACACCCCATGTTCCCAATAGTCTGCAATGTAAGGACATGCTGTATGGTGAGTGATACACCACATGTTCCCAACAGTCTGTAAGGACATGCTGTATGGTGAGTGATACATCACACGGAAAGTACCGCTGTGTTCCTTCACTTTAAAAAAATGCTTTTAATTCTCTGTTCATTTTAACTCTCCAGCTGACCACAGAGGGCCATTTCGAGATTCAAGTCTGTCATCTTGTCACAACCTCTCTCTACATAGATATGTTTTTAAATCATACACACAACTCATAAAACAGGTTAAAAGAAAAACACACACACACAAAAAATACATCAAACAAACAAACATACTCTAAAATTCCTTTAAAGTCTTTTTGTTTAATTTTTCAAAATCATAGACCACATGAAAACTGTCCGTCTTTTCCAATGATTCAAAACAAAAGGCAGGAGAAACATATCTGAACACCGTTTGCTTGGAGTATGCTGTTAAAGTCCTTCACGTCCGACATCATGTATGTCCCAACGCTCTATAAGAACACGTTTTTATCATGAGTGATACACAGCATGGATTGCACCACGGAGCTTCGTCGCCTTTGAAAAAGATACGAGTGGGTTTAAAAGGACTGGCCTCTGTGCAGTGGTCACAAAACGATTCCGTCTTTATGGCCACCAGCGGCATATGATCCGAACTCTGTTTAGGACGCTTTCACACCGTTATTCGTCGGCGCGCGTTCCAGTCTTTCTTGCGAAAAAAAAAAAAGCTCTTTGACATAAACATGAGCGTAAGGTTTCAGATCGGCGTGAGGGATAGACAATCTGCTCAAATCCACTTGAGGCATGCTTGGCCAAATTTGATCAACCACCTCTTCCCCGAAGATGCAGTATATGGTTGCCTTAATGGTGGGATACAAAAAAAAAACAAAAAACGGTCATACACACAAAACTCCACTGCCTGTCTATACAGGCAGTGTCCGCAGGAGTATCAGTCTGAGTACGCAGAAAGAAAGAAAAAGATCAACCATCTCAATACCTCGAATAGTGACATGACGGGAACGCAAACAAAACTTACGGCTGTAACCATCACATACCCGACAGGTGTTCAGTTCGAACACACACAGCGGCTGAGGGTGCTTAAGGTTAAACTCACCAAGGGCCTCCACAGCGGAAAGGGAGTCAGAGACAATAAGGAGTCGTTACGATTTGATTAAGAGACCATTCGTAGTGCCACGACTAACTCTGCGAGCTCAGCTGCACAGCACAGAGGAAGATATCTGAGCGAATGTGTTCAGAACATTTCTGCGCGAGAGCTGTTGAGCAATACTAAACGGAAGCACTCCCTTGAGAAGGGTGTTTTAAAAAAAAAGTCTATTGGTGCGTACTCGGCACAAACTGTTTCTTCGTTACGGCCGCTCGTGGAATCCGTGATAAACTCCCCGAGCTTTTGTCGATTCTGAATGAGTATATTATCTCTCTGCGTGTCCCAGTCTCTTTGCTAAGTCTTTGACGTATATGAGAATTTGAACAAAAACAAAACAAAACGAAACAAAAACAAACAAACAAAAAAACCGCAAACAAGCAAAAAAACCCCCAGCAAATGAAAACCTCATCCCCGCCACCCGCAACACACTTCAACTATTCACAACTCTCACACATGACAATAATCACATGAAAAGTAAATTTTTGCAATATCTCGAGCAAGCAGAAACACAAAGAAACACACAAAGCAAAAAGCAAACAAGGGCAAACCCTTATCCTTTGTACAATACAAAAAAAGACAAGAGATTTTTTTGACAAATACTGTCTTCTTCGGACATTAAAACAAAAAAAAGACAGACATAAAAATAAAAAGCAACAATATTGCCCAGAGGTCCGTCAGCTGAGCAGAATGACAGCGACATGCCTGTCCAATATTCATTGGTCTGTTTGGTGCTGT